>JAOUZG010032859.1:402961-414097 GCA_026289955.1 Argiope argentata | reverse complement strand
TATTTGCTTTATTTCCTAATTTCGTATCTGTAAAATATTAGATTTAAAAATTTGAAATGATAATATGCTTTAAGTCAGAAACTAATTAAAATCTATAAAATGAAGCAAATAGGTACTGTTTAAAGTTTATGTGTAGGGGGGAGAGGTTCTTGAAACAATTGCAAAGGATTTATGAATATTATTTGCTTTATTTCCAAATTTCTTATATGTAAAATATTGATTTAAAAATTTGAATCGATAATATACTTTGAATCAAAAACTAATTAAAATCTATAAAATGAAGCAAATGGGTACTGTTTAAAGCTTATGTATAGAGGGAGAGGAGGGCTTCTTGAAACAATTGCAAAGGATTTATGAATATTATTTGCGATATTTTCAAATTTCGTATTTGTAAAATATTAGATTTAAAAATTCGAATCGATAATATGCTTTAAATCAAAAACTAATTAAAATTTGTAAAATGATGCAAATAAATGCTGTTTAAAGAACCTTTGCTTCATTTTTCTATCATATTAATTATTTATTGTTTTACTGTTTCCTGTTCTGATTTCGTAAATACCTTTGATAAGAAAATAAGGGAAAGGGAATGACTTAATTAGCTCACCTATCACCTGTGACATGTAACGAGGAACAACACCTGATATTAGGGGACACGTTCCACTTTTGAAGTAGGATTCTATGCATTTGTATGAACAATTTTTTTATGGCTGAAATAAGCAAAAAAAAAAAGTCCTTTTGGTTATACAAATGACTAAAAGGTTTCCCTAATCGAATTTTTTTTTCGAGTTTGAAAAAATTACTTTAAAAAAAATATTTTTTTAAGTATTCATTATGAATTTATATATAATAATACTAACAAAAACTGATGAAATTTAATTTAAATTAATTTTTTTAAAAATAAGTTAAACTATGAAAATTTAAAAAAAAATTTCATCTTATTTGTTCTTACGTTAATATTATTAAACACACAAAAATCAAGATATCTTGATTTTGTGTCTTTAATAATATTAACGCACCGTTTTAAAGCAACATTAGGGCTATTTGGGATGGACCACGTAATTTTGAACCGCGGTCAGATGATGAGAACTACACTTGGGCTGGTATACCCCTTCCCACACAACTTCACACGTGGAATGATATCTTGAAGAAGAATGATTAAATTGAATTCACATCAAAAATTCTCAAGGTTCAAACCACTTTTGAACCAAAAATGTCATAAATGCATATCATTGATATTATTAAGTCTTTTTGTTCTTAGTCTTCAACTCAGATGATTTTTAATTAATTTGATAATTACCTGTTACCTAATAATTCAGCTTATACTTCGGTTAAAGTCCTATGGGGGCAGGGGGTGCGCCACATAATTGAGGACAAGAAGCTTCCGGCTTGGTGGTTGGTTCTCGCATCCCTTGAGGATATACGAAAAAAGTGCCCCCCCTGATGAAAGGATTTACTTCCTTAAGGAATGGTTGTACCGAGGCCGGTGATGGACCTTAGAACTCAACCACAGTTCTCACCAGCAGTGGTCTGGTCATTCCAATTTTTCTTGTGCTATCGGGTGGGTTGGTGTAGTCTATCTATAATATCGTTCGGTTAGAGACGGGAGAATTAAAATATTAAACTTTATTTTTCATTATATAACTATAGTATTGCCGGCTTTTTGGCACACAGGTAACACGTCTTCGTCGTGTTCTGGGAGTCCCGAGTTCGAGTCCCGGTTTGGTCGTGGTTGTTCTTCTGTATGCTATCTGCGAGGTGTGTGATTGTGTCCCTCCTTGTAAAAAGGGGCTGTGTAAGCAAATGTGGTCAGTGTGTATCTAAGGCGTACTCTTGGCTCTAGTTGGCGCTACTTCAAAAAACTAGAGACGCTCCTTTCGGCTTAAATCTATTGCTGTATCAGCGGAGGGATTGTCCATAGGTAAGTGTCATAAGTAACAACAACGCTATAGTATTACATAAATGGTATCAATTTTATTATTATATATAAAAATATTTGAATTTTAATAATTAATACTATATTTACAATAATTTACGAACTTTTATTCTAAATGTGAAATTAAATCAGCGTTTCCTTTCTAAATATGAAACGAAATATACATTTCTATTTGTATCTCTTACAACTTATGTTTTAAAGATCAAAATTATTTCGCCTCCTCTCAGTGCAGTCTTTCGGAGCAGCTCGGATTAAATGAAGCTCCGCTTTTATTCGATTTTCTGTTCTCTAGAATTACTTGTATAATATAAAAGGCCAGCAAACACAATTTTGTAAATACGAACTGAGAATTTCTAAGAACTTTCGAAAACATGTGAGGACCAATAGTGTTTTAAAGAACGGGTAAATGTATAAAAAGAAATGAAAGGAGTGGGATACTACAGTATGGGAACAAAATATTTGTAAATAGAAAATGTATGTTATATTTTATAACCAATCATTTAAAAATAGTAAAAAATTATTATGAAAATCTTTACCAAGTTTTTCAATAATAAATAATTTCAAATAATTTATCTATTTTAATTGAATTGTGCAAGTAAACCAGCATTGATAAATCAGTAATCATAATCCTAAAATAAAATTCCTTCCTAATTTTCAATGTATTTACTTAAGTTGTATTAATTCAAACACACACTAAAAATTTCGTTTGTTACTTTTTGCGTTAACTCTTCTCAAATATTAAACTGTTAACTAAGCGCTCACTCATGATATCAATTTTCATTTAATATTCAAGTTTTTCAGTGTAAATTTAATATTAAATTGCATATTTTAAAAAAAATTGATACCAACTCTCTAACTGACATAAAAAAAATTATAGAAAATTTACTAGCGCACATCTAAGCTCAGTCTAAAGCACTATAGTCTACATATATCTAGTCTAAAGCACTATAGTCTACATATATCTAGTCTAAAGCACTATAGTCTACATATATCTAGTCTAAAGCACTCAGTCTAAATATACATAACACCACCGAAATTAAGTGATGAACTAAAAGCTATACATGATTAAATAATGTCTCTTGAAGCCATGTGGTATAAATTTGAAATAGAAAAGATGTACGTCTGTCTAAAGCGTACTGGGAATTTAGAAAAAGAAGTTGTCAATATCATCCGATATAGATTCAAATTTGCCAATTCCCTCTGAAGCTAATGATTTAAAAATGAATCTTCAGTTGCTTATCATGACGAAGAGAAAAAAAAATGCTTAAAAAAACAGTTTATATATGCGCAGTTTGCTTTTACCACAGTCACAACTGAAGGGCTTGAGGCAGAATAAGGGCAATGGTGGTCCAGTTGTGAGTTATCTGCTCGTGAGGCGTAGGGTTCGAGGTTCGAGACACGATTCCACCGAAGAACCACCGGATCTGCTGTACGTTAAATAAGTCAGAGACAAATGTCTTCTCGCTGGTGTGGGGAGAGGAAGGCCAGTTCATGTATCATCCTCGTCATCTGCCTGTGGTTAAAATTTATATTTCCGTCCCAAAATCACCCTAGTGTTTCTTTACAAAGATACGTTAAGATAACTAAATGAAAAAAATTTAAGTAAAATCGAAATGGAATAGCTGGATGATTTTTTTTGTACTGTTAGCATATAACTATTTATTTGATATTGTTATACAAACCTGATTTTAAATTTTATTGTTCTTTCCATAAGTCTTTCTCCATTTCACGACAGAAAGAATATTAATTATGGAAATCCGTAGTATACATTTTCGAATAACTGATTTTAGAGGAACCTTAACTTAATAAAACTGTTTTATATCTGAAAAAATTTTCTTTCCTGAATATCACTATGATTGTTAATATTCAAAATACACTTGTATCATCCGAATACGTCTTTAATAAGAGCACACAAAAAAAGATATAGATTACATTGTAACGTTTGAATACACTGTTATTTTGGAATAACACTTCCGTCGAATTAATGCCCATTGTTTTAAATCTGTCTTTTTTTTTTACTTCATTCTTATGCTTCATGGTCGTTTACTGACATAAAGTTAGAGATAAATTTCACTTGTTATTCGGGATGAATGATTCACTATAAAGGTTTCATTTGTAGAATTTGAAACGTTTTAAAGAAATCAAATCCTTTCTTGATAGTAAATCGTATTAAAGCAACGCGAATTTTTTTTTATTGAAGCATGCAGTATTTAATTAAAGAGAAAAGCATGTATTATTTAAATTGAAGATAAAAAGTGGCCATGAAAAAGAGCATTAAAATAACATTAACTCTTTACTAACATATATCAACTCTCTGTTATCAAAACTCTTTTACTATTTCAACCGCACAGGTGGTCTCAGTCATTAAAACAAAGAACCAAACTGACTTTATATTATAATAAATCCACAAGTTTCAGAGATTGATAAAATTTGAAATAATAAGTTTTTTTCAATTGTGTTTAAATGTAATTATGTATCTTCGTTTCTTGATAATAATTTTAATAGTGCTCTGAAATTGCAAAAAAAAAAAAAAAAGATTTGGAAAGAAGTGGGCCGTGAAATTGAAAATAACGATGACAAAATATATATTGACTTTTTGAGCAGCAATTTTACATCAAAAATGAAAAATGGATGTTTAAAAAATACTTATACGTGTTTATAATAGTGATTCTAATACAAATGCTGTTCCAATGAAGCGATGAGTAATGCAAATGGAAATTCCAAACTAAAGCAAATTAAAAGAAAATGAGAGTAGTGGAAATCTGTAGATTCGACAGGCACGAAATTTACGTATATATTTAATAAAACTTAAAAAATTTAAAAGCTTTTCACATCACTCGAATGTCCTGAATTTGATTCACTTATAAAAATAGCTTAACACTTTGCTGACCGGTGACGAGTTAACTCGTCTTTTCATGTCCAAACGTTGTTGACCGGTGACGAGTTAACTCGTCATTGCACTTGCATTACCTGTTTCAATTTATAACACCAAGGGCGATATAGAACATTGCAAAAACTTGGCGTATCGTGTTTTGTCTTGTCCGCTCTATAACAGAAAAATTACTTTTCCTAGTATTTACATTTTTATTAGAATTTTAGTAAAAATCCAAAAATTTCAACCATTACGGAACGTATCGGCGAAGAACTTTTTGATGTTCTAATTCAACAAAATTCATTCGAGTTTTTTTAGAACGTTTTACTTTCATATTCAATTACAAAAAAGTAGCCGGTGACATGGCATAGTTTCTGTGTAAAATTGCCTGTCACCAAAGTGTTAATATAATCGAAACTTTTAAATCTAATTTTTATCCCGTTTTAAACCTACATAATCTTCCCTACAAAAAATATTTTAAATGGCATAAATAATAATACTTTAATTTTATATTCTAAGAGCCCATTAATGGACATAAAAAGTGATTTTGATTTTATTATGCAGTCCTCAGTGTTATTATTTATCTAGCAAAACATTTCTGACATGTTAAGATCTTAAATAAAAGAAGTTCCATACATTTGTGATCAATACACAAAAATTAACCATCTCAAGGAACACTCGCCAATTAAAGGCTATCGCATACTCTTGCTGGTCACTGATTGGTTTAAATTAATGAAATGTAAAAGTTTATAACTCGATAAGTTTTAATTTCAGAAGATTAAAACTTTTTTGGATTACAATGACAATATGTCAAGATTGCTTTATCAAAGATGACCAAAGGACGTTGAATTTTATATAACTTAGTAATCTTTCAGCAAATTATTTATTGTCTCGAGCCAACATAAAATATAATTATTTTCACCATTTTTCTAATTGGAAGTAAACGGTTTAAAACCCCTTCTAATGGTTTGAAAATTTACTTCTGAGTCTAAATTCGGATTGGATTGGATTCTTGGTTTTATTGGCACAAGAGCCAGAAAATCCCATACTGCACCATGCATATGGTCAATTAGAAACAAAAGTATTAAAATTTCAAACAGCATTCTGTAAAAAAGGTTTTAAAAAGTCAATGATAAAACTCTGGGTCAATTGAATGATGCGTCGGTCAAAAATGGATATCTAACTTCGGAGGATTCGGAGGAAAAAATAAACTAAGTATAGGAAACAAATTTTATTATATACAGATGAAAAAAACACTCAAATACTACTTTTCTACATAGTCACCATTCAAATTAAGGCATTTATCGTAGCGATGTACGAGCTTGGAAATTCCTTCGTCGAAAAATTTGGCCGCCTGCGCCTTGTGGTAACCAAGCTTTTCGCTGATGATTTCGTGCAACAAACTTCGCGAAATTTGTGGAAAACTCAAAGCAAGTTCCGTTATTGTGAACTTTCGATTTTCACGGACTTTAGCATCGACTTTTTCGACAAGTTCGGCAGTCACTATGCTGGGTCTCCCACTTCGATCTTCGTCGTGAACATTGGTTCGACCATTTTTAAATCTTATGACGCACTCCACCTTCAGTGATAATGCTGTCCCCATACACTTCACAAAGCTGCCGATAGATTTCTATCGGCTTACGGTTTTTTGCAGTCAGAAACCTTATCACTGCACGCACCTCGCGGGATTTTCAATCGACGCAGACATTTCAAACCGTCACAGTATCTGAACGGAGCACGGCACGAGCCTCTCACTAGCACGGCTAGATGCCGACTGAGCTGCGCAACGCTCTGACCCCAAGATGGCCGCGCTAGCCCCGCCCCTAGCGGACACAGACGGAAACGTAATCTACTTTCTGGATGGGCCTCGTAATATATAATATTTTATTTGAATATAATAATTATAATAATCTCTTTATTTGAGATATAAATGTCATATATTAACTAACAAAATTTAAAAGTAGAAAATTTCATGAACAATGGAAAGTGCTTGAAAAATGACAAAAGGTATTGTTTACATTATGCTTTGGATGTAAATACGTAACAGCATTGGGAGTTTGGTTTTCATGTAAAGGTAATTTCTTTATCCATAATGTTCACGAATTCTTAATTCAAAATTAATCACTGAAGTCGGATTGAAGCAATTACTAATCCACTAATAAAAAAAATACTGTGCCGAATACAAAATTTAAAAAAATGTGAAACGAAAATATTAAAAATAACTTTCATTCTGGACCCTGAATATAGTGGATGATCGTAAATATAAAATAATATAAGTTGCAGAACTCTACTCATTGGCCTTTACTATTTATTCAACTGTTTAAATATTAAACAAAATAAGTCTATTATCCTAGTTACTAAATTTCAAAACGAATGTTAGAACATGATAATTTCACAAACCAAAAGAGTGGAGATATTCCAAATTCTGACCAACATTACAAACGGAGGTGGATGATTATACATAATAATTAGAAATTGAAATTCTTGGTAAGGAAAGATTATTACATAAAAATAATTCTGATTTAAAATTCTATTCATTATGTTTGCGTTGGTTTGGCATTTTACATCTCCTATAGCAGAAATAAAATAGGAATCATTGAAACATTTATATTATGAAACCTCTATGTTACCTTTATGTTAGCTTAATTTCTGAATATATTTTCGTATACCAATTATATATATATATTGTCAATAGCTGTGAGCACTATAATCTTTTTTAATTATACACCGATTTTGCGATTCTGGAGCATTCGATCACAAAAATTACACCACATTTGAAAAATTTTGTTATATTTTGTGTAAAATCCATTCAAACGAAATTTGTCTGTCCTTCTATCTAAGTAGAAATGACCATGGTAGCTACAAAATGTAAATATAAAAAATTTAGTTCACAGGTTTAGCATTTAAAAATGTAGATTCATACCAAATTTTGAACCAAATTCGTCAAAGAATTTACCTCCTTTCAGTCGGTAATTTTGTATAAATGTAATGCAATATTTCAAAAGAGCAGTTACTTAAATCTATGAAGTTTAGTGTGTAATTTAAGGGATGCAATCGTTGTCCTATATCAAATTTTGATTTAAATCCGTCTAAACAATTATTAGTATAGCTATATTAACACTTTAACTGTTTTATTTTCTTTATTGTCTTGACACCTTCTATTTTAGAAATATTTTCTTATTTTGTTTCAAATGGAAATCCATTGACTACATGACTTATCTATGTATTCGAAGTAATTTTCATATAAAATTATAATCATTATGGATGGTTTATTTTTAGATTTCAGCTATCAAAATTCAATGAATCGATACACGTACGGCACACGGGCAAAACTGTTAAGTGGTTAACGTCCCATTTTACAATAATACAAGGATTATTTTGTGACGGACCTAATAATTTTGAACCGCGATCAAACGATATAGACATCTAAGCTGGAACACCCCTCTCCCCAACAGGGAGAGGACATTTGACCAACACGAATTTAACGTGGACCAAACCCATTTACATGACGTTTCTTCGGGGGAATCGGGTGTCGAAACTGCAACCCACCGATTTCAAATACCAGACACTATCACCCGGCAGTCGCAGCCCGTTTTTTCTTTTTTTTCTTTTCTTTTCTTTTTTCTTTAAGAATATCCATAACAGATAATCGGTATTCAGATATTTGTGTATTCACCGCTGGGATTACTACCAAAGATCAAGCAACAGATTAAATATTTTCCAAGTTTCCACTTATATGTACTGAGAGCGGTTTAAAACTTTTATAAGAAATTAATCTAGAGCCTTTTAGAGAGACCATTCCCGTTGAAATTATTTTTTTTTATTTATTCCATTTCAAATTTAATTTATTACTTAATTAATAACTACTAATGACTAAAACTTTTTCTCTGTTATTCTTCTAGTTCAAGATATGTAACTCAATAATTTAAACACTCTGTCTAAGGCATTCTTTATAATCTAATCAGAGCACTTTTTGAACAAAAATATAAAATGTATGTAAACTTAATAAAATTGCACTAAAAATTGTTACATAAACTAGTGGTCTTTAATGACTAGTAGATCCACGATTATTAATTGCTGCAAAAAATTTCAACTAAGAATTTTTTGTAAATTGATTTTAATTGTGTCCTCAAGAAAAAATATTTATCAGCTGATATTTTTATTTGATAAATGATGATAGATATATACACTTGAAAACCCTTTCAATTCTGCTGTTGTTGTTGTTACTTATGGCACTTGCCATGGACAAGCTCCCCGCTGAAAGGAGCTTATCGTGTTTGTTGAAGCAGCGTCAACTTAGCCCGAGAGTACGCCTTAGATACACACTCACCATATTTGCTTGCACAGCCCCTTTTTAAAAGGGGGCAAAATCACAAAACTCAACGAGAGCACACAGAAGTACAATCATGCCCAAGCCGGAACTCGAACCCAGAACTCCCAAAACACAAGAAAGGTTCGCTACCTCTGTGCCAGAAAACTGGCATCAAAAATTGGTTTTTAAGTGATACTAATTTTTTCTTTAAGTTTAATACATTTCCCAAAACTGTTATACTTCTTTGATCAACAGATTTTTAGCACTTTTTTGCTTCATAAAAAATGCTTTTAATGAAATTTAATGCGTCCATCTCTGAATCATTATTGTTTGTAGGCTGCTCAAATATTTATTCACATGATCTTTAGGATCTATGCAAGGATGTTGTCAAAATAGAGCAGTATTTAAGCCCCATCTTCACAGAGATGAAGAACCAAAACCGTCTCCATCTCTGTAATATAGGAGTAAATTACAATTTTTTAGAATTTATTTATTTCCGTTTATTCTTAGTGGAAATGAACCACGTCTCGAGCTTTTCCTCTACTAATATCTACATTGATAAATATTTCGAAAATAGACAGCCACAAGTTCAGTGAATAAGTATTTAGAACATTTATGGGGGGGATCAAACAACTTTATAGAGAGAAAAAATTCCCAGTGTCATCAACTGTATAAATACATATTCATACGTGTAATCAAATATAAAAACATATGTTATAAAATGTATTGCTTTTTAAAAATTAGTAAGGCATTGAAACTGCTCAAAAAAGTAAAATAATCTTCAGTAATATTCCTTGATTAGTATTTTAAGTGTTTATTTACTAAATAATGCTTTTACATGCATAGTTAATTCTTCGAGTGGAAGGCGGTGACATTTCAAATATGGGCTCCCCTGCTGATTCTAAATTATATTATATTGAAGAGGCATACGGTTTTTAAAAAGTACTTTTGAATTATTTGCATCGATTAAAACCGAAATGAATGTTATAGTTTCGTTTCTTCTCAGTAACCTTCATCTAAAAATCGGTAAATCGAGTCACTTCAAGAGAATCGGATCCTGCTGGTAGTTGTCGGCAAAGCGCAGATCAGATCGACACTTGGGGATCGTAACGCAAACGTGCCTGGCATGCCTTATTAAGAACTCTTTTATTAGAATACACGTGCTGATGTAAATTCGAGACAAGATGAATATTAATTCCCCACCGAAGGAAATCCGGAAACAGAAAGTGAGAAGGAGAGGATGAAATTCGACCTCGAACTTGAAAATGGCCGAACCACTCGATCATAACTTCTGAAGTGGTTGGTACCACGTGACTGGAATTCGCGAGACACCTTGAGCAACGAAATGGCGCGTGTTTCGAATAACAATCGCCGGCAGGAAAAGAAGATCGAACCGTCAGAGAAACGTTCCAGATCCCGAGATGGTTGAATAGTCTTCCAAAGAGCAGTGACCTGCCCGCTGCAGCAAACTCGGAATTCGCTCCGTCTTTACGCTGGAAAAGACATTTTATTTCACTTCTGCAACCGGTTATGTTAAAAGTCTTCGGTGGAAAGAAAAAAAGAAAGAAACTGGCGAGTGTTGTGAGTCCGCGATGGGTACTCAATTCAGTTTCGAAATTTAGTGGATCATAAATCAAAATTTTATATCGATGCTTTCTGCCTTGCGTGAGGCGTCTGGTATTTTCGCTTGTTTTCTATTCCAGCGAGTGGCAACATCCTTCGACGCCTTCAGGCGGGATCGGCATGTCCAAAAAAAGATTACCATAACGTTTCGCTTCGGGCATTGAATCCGAGATTAAGAATGGGATTTTAAATGTTTTGTCCATGGGAAAGTAGAACGAATGGCATAGTGAGAAGCGGGGCTTAAATTTTTTTCTCGCGTCATCTTTATGAGCAGAAAATAATTTTCGGTGCTCTTTTTGGCTTGAATTCCTATCTTGGTATTTTTATTTTGTTTTTGCACTGAAAAGAAAAGCTCTATTTGTGTTATGCTTAGTTTGAATAAAAATGTTTCACTTT
>JAOUZG010032859.1:299629-402951 GCA_026289955.1 Argiope argentata | reverse complement strand
ACACCGGAATCGTTGAATCCAACGAAATTTGCCCACAGGTTGATTGTTTGGTGATATATCTATTCGTGGGTATGGGAATTCTATATTTTAATGAATCTCCTTGAAAATATCAAATCAAAGGTCAACATAATAACTTAAAACGCAAATAGCTAACCGGATGAAATTTCTAATGCAATTATTACATCGGAATCGTCGTATTGGACGAAATTTTCCCGCTAGTTGTTTGTTTGGTGATACATCTATTCGTGCGTATGTGAATTCTATATTACAAAAAAAAAAAAAAAAAAACAGTTAGATAAAGGATTAATTTCGGCATGTGACTTTTGAATCTAAAATAATTGAATCTAAATAAATCTTCATTTGATTTTAACCAAATCTGTCAAAGGAAACGTTTTTGTTTATTTGTCTTAAGATGGATCTAACAATTCAAAAGGATAATAAGTAAATTGAATTACATTTGGTATGTAATTATCATGCCAAAACTGAAGACTTATATAAAATTTTACTCTATATCATCAAAAGATAGAATGAAATTTACAATCTCGATTCCTTTTAACTATGATTAACCCTTTGAGGGTCGGAAAAGTAATTCGATGCATAATTATTCGCCTAATACATGGACCTACTTATTACACCAAAAAATAAATACATGCAACTGCTTTAAGTTGAGTTTCCCTGAAAATTAAATCTGCATCATTTTAACATTCTGTTGATGTTTTTAACAATTAAAATTTTAAAAAAGGAATAAATAAAATGTCAAAATGATGCACCTTCTTGAATGGTGGTTGAGAGTATACATACGACTGCAAAGGGTTAAACAAGAAAGTAGTTATTTCATAGAAATTTTGAGTGGAGATCGTGTTTCTCCTGTTAATTATTATTTCGTTGTTTTTCGTTTAAAATTTATTAATTATTAATTTTAAAATAATTTATTTTTTCATAATACATTTTAAATGCATTAATTAATACAGTAATAATTGTTATATTAATATGATATTTACAAAATGAACAAAAAAGACTTTGTGTCCAAATTTTGTCCAAACATATAAAATTTATGTATGGATAGATTTCTTATTATGTATGCATATAAAATTTATTATTCGTAATTTATTAATTTTCATAATAAATAATAATAATAATATAAATATGTAACTTATTAATGCGCAATTTTCAGATGTTATGAAAAAAAATTTAATGATTAAGTTATTATTTATTATGAATAAATATTTTATACTCTGAAAATTAATTTATTATATTCATAATATTAAATTATATAATATTCACGTTATGTTATTATTCAGATGCATGACTTCAATTTAGAGTTTTTACTCAAAGGTTTGTTAAATTTTTATTCTGTTTATCTAAACATAATTCCTAAAAAGAGGAATAAAATTTCTGAACGTTATTAAGAAAAAGATAAAACTTTGCCTGGATATGAATAAGCAAGTTCATTCAAGTCAAGAAAACAATTCTTTTTAAACTCAAAATACCAAACCAAATTTTATTTTCATTAGGTAATATCCCCGGAACAATTATGGTTGTAGATGAATAACATTTTCCGTACCTAACTACAAACTGATTGTAGAACAACCTGTAATAATTGTAGACTCAGTCAAATTGCAAAAAAAAAAAAAAAAAAAAAAAATATTTAAATATTTATACTGATTTGTCTCATTATTTTCTTTCTTTTTCAATGATTTCAAATTTTTCATAGTATTTTTTAAAAATTCTTATCAGTTTTATTCGAATTATTTAAAAAATTAAATAATAAAAATATTTAAGTTTTTTTAAGTTTTAATTTTAAAGCTACGAAGTTGCAATTTATAAAAAAAAAAGAATATCTTTTCTTATCTTTTTGCTTACTAAAGATAGAATAAATCATAAATGAATTTATTAAGAAAAATAACAAAGTGTTTTATTTACCTTTGCGAGTCATATTTGTAGAGTGTTAACACTTCCTCGAATAATCTCTAACAAAGCTATTATCTCCTCTCGGTGTAAACTTTCGGACTTAAGATTTACATAGCATTATGGAACATTAGCCACAAAATTGTGATTTTTGGTTGAAATAAACTTTTTTTCTGAGCGTAAAATTCTCGTTGACCGTTTTTCATGGCTCTCTTTCCTTGACGATTATTCTTTCTTGCATGCCATGAATAGTTCACCAAAATCGATTTTAATATTATTCTGTCCAACCGAATAAAACCAAAATATGAGACCACAATCTTATGCAAAAAGTCACGTAATAAATGCGATATATTTAAATTATTTCATTTTTGAGATGTTTTTATATGCTTGTGAAAATGCTTTTGATAATAAATCCATGCACCAAATTTTATTCATCTAGCTCTCTTCATTTTGTAATTATTATACTAACTGATGTTCGTACAGACGGACAGATACTTTCTTTGAATTTCTTCCATTAAAAATTTGATCGAAATCTACAAATATAGTGGTTACCGAATTTCATTCATTTAATTTAAAGCATTTTTGAGTTACGCCTGTAACAGAAGTAAAACCGAAAACGTTTTTTTTTTTAACTCAAATAGATCTGAAACGTGAAAAGTTATTAAAATTTTGAGTAACAATTTTTTAAAACTATATAAGTACTATTTCTATACTTAGTATAAGAAGAATATTTATATATATATATATATATATATATATATATATATTCAGGGAAATTTTCTCTTCTTAAGTGGCAAATATGGAACGAAAATGTTTCAAAAAATTTCAAATGGGTTAATAATATTAATATCCAGACATTTTTATTATTTCAACTTAGTCTCAATTATCATTATTTTAGTTTGAAATAAAAATATTCATACTGTCTTCTTGTCTCTTAAAATCAGATTATTCAAATTTTCCGTTCCTGTTTAGAAAGAAATTTTGATATTCCTTTATTTTCAGCCAGAAAAACTTTTTAAATAAAAAGTTAAACCATTTATCAATTAATTGGTTAATGGTCCATTAGCAATAGCTAATACAAAAAATCGCTCCAGTCTCTAGTCAGAAGCAATATATCTTTATAATTTTCTAAAATTCTATTGTATAACCTTCATTATCATATTCTGTATATTCTTGGCTGCATCAGTCTTTACATTTTGTACATGGCAATGTTTATAATATTCAATTTCTGTTAGACTTAGAAATCTAGTAAGCTTAGTTTCAAGTTATTATGTGAAAAAATGTTTTGTTTTATAAATTTTTATTACAGAGAGTTGAATTTTTAAGCGTAGTTGGTCTTACGAAATGCATTGGCAATTTGAATCAATAAAAATATTCTGCAAAGGAAATTAAATAGAATTTTATCTCATAATCTTTCTGTAAAAAGATGTTCTTAAATTTTTAAGTAGAAATTGAAGGTTTTTGTTAAAAATAAAAAGGGAAAAAGGGAAGAAATCTTTACAACGTTTATAATTTTTTTGTTTTGTAAAAAAACTCGATGTAAATTCGATTCCTTTTCGTAATTGATAAGGTCCATTATATATCGATTTGTATTCCGATTTCGTTTTTTTCTCTAGTTGATTTATTTTCAATAAACAATTTTCGTGGATTCGAACATTTATTTTAACTTTATATTTTCATTCATTTTCTCGTTGTTCTTCTTTACCTTCTGGCATTTCTCAGTACAACCGAATAGCTTCTATTTTTCATTTCTACACTCCTTCAGTTGCCACTTCTTTACGATCCTTTATCTTTTTATTGCTACGAAGAGAATATAATTAAGAAAATAATTTAGTTTGTTTTAAAATGTAAAGTTAACACAAGACAACCTTGCTTCCAATACAAAGTTTAAAAAAATAATACAACCAAAAAATATAAAGCATGCCCAGATCCTGGAATTTTCTGCAGATATTATTTTTATATAATGATGCCAGTAAATGTTTCTGTACTTTTATTTATTTATCTTGTTTTTTAAAGTCCACGTGAATTTAATTATTTTCAAATGAGGAAGTAAGAGTACAAATGTTATTATTATCTTTTAATCTATCAACATTTTCTTTTGGATATTTTATTCAGCGTTCCAAACACTATTTACGAAACCACATATTCTTCTCTCAGGATAATAAATCTTTGCATGCATTATATGCATGTATATTAAGAATTTTTTTTTTGCATATTTAGTGTGATAACAATAATTAATCTAAAATCGTTTATTGTAGTCTAGAAAAAATTAATCTCTAGTTTACATAAATATAATATTATTGTAGTTCGAAAATAAAATTTCGTATTTAGATGTATGTTTGAAGCTTTTCTAATTCCGGACATTAACATTTTTTTCAGAGAAAAGTTTTGTATTCTTCGATGCTTTACATTCTTATAATTCTTAATTCTACAATTTTTTTTAGGAATTAAGGGTAGTTGCTATTTGGATTTTTTCATCAAGTAAATTATTTGAAAGTCATTTGTTGAGTAATAAAACAAATTTCAATTGGCAGTTTGAAATTTAATTTAATTTATTCACTTTTCCATCAATTAAAAAATTAATTATTATTAAGTATGATCTTCAAAGAATTGACTTTAAAGTTTATATTACTTGTCTTTTCTGAAGGTTAATTTAACAACAAATTCTTAGAAGTCATTTTACACATTATGAATAAAACCAAGTAATTTAAACTTGATTTTTAATTCTTCGCTACTCACTCGCAAGGTTATGCTAAATAATTTTAGCTCAGATGCGAATCAAAACATGAATTTTTCATAAATCACTTCTAAATCTAAAAATATTTTGGATGTAATATCAGAGAGATTTGTTATTCCAGGGATGCCAAAGCTATTCGGTGTGAAATTTCCCCAATCGAAACAAACAAGCGGCAGACAAATGTCACCTCGTTTTCATTTACCTAGAAAAGCAAATTGCATTTTCATTTTAATAAAGAGAGCAAGGTCTTCCACAAAGGAGTGTCTAGCACGCTTGAATTCGAACGTTCTGCTTGTTTACTCTTCCCAGAAACTGCTTTTCAAGAATGCTATTCATAACTATTCCCGTTAAAATAGGAAAAGGATATACCATTTTCTCTTTTTATTTTTACTTTCTCGGCTACGGAGGATATATAGATAAAGTGCTATAACCGTTAAAAATATTCGTCCAAGAGATCTGAGGTAATATTCACGTTTCAAACCTCCAAGTCTGAAAAAAGCTTTACTATGTCATTTAATTTGTTTATTATTTTAAAAAACTAAAATTTCACAGTCAGTTATTTTACTCAGCTATCGATGTACAGGTGGTTTGAAATTTAGTGCACTTTTGTGAAATTTTAAGGTTTCCAACATTTTATTGTGAATTAATCGTTTAAGTAATTAGATTCACTACAACAGGTACTACTTAAAAGTTTATTTAGGAAATATAATTTATTTCTTGCTTTTATACTGTTCACAATAATGGATTTTAAACTCGGAACTAAAATGGAAATAGTTTTAAGTAAAATATTATAAGATTATACTTTATCACCCATTAATAAAATAATGTTTTCAGGTTCTATTTTTGTTCTATTAAAGAAAAAAAGATTATATGGAATTAGTGCTCGTTAATACAGATAGTTCAACGAAAAGTTATAAAATATGGAATAAATATACTTTGGAATATTGACATGCATCCCAGAGCGATTTTCTTAGTAAATTTAAGTTATAATTTTTAATTAATTAAAAATTAAACTAGTTGTTAGCTTTTTTTCTAAGGTAAGGTAAGGTGTAGTATTATTACATCAAACAAACAAAAAAGTTTTAATAATGTCAATTTAAATGTCGTCTACTTTTTTAAAAAATATTTAAAAAAAATGTTTTCAATCTTAAACAATAGATTTCTTTATTAAGTGAAATTTAAATGGCTTTCGTGAAATTTTTTTCTAAATTACAATGCAAGAAACTCTTAAATTAAATAACAAACAATAAACATGCTAAATTCAAACATTTTTAGTAAGAGAAAGTTAAATAATTAAAAAAAGTGTATTCATAACGTACAACGCATAGAGTAATAAAATATCTAAATCGCCATTGGGTGAGGGTGAAATAATAAAAAATCTTCTTTACAGCTTACTTTTTAAGAACTATTAAAGGGCCTCTTAAGGAGCTATTAAAGTCTGGTTACACTAGGTTATACTCCTATTAAAGAACTCATTTCAAAATCTCATTTATAGATATTATTTTGGAAAGGAAGATAGATGTTAAATTATTTTGAAGGTTTTTTTTAAGGATATTACCGTTAAATTTCGCGATATGGCATGTATAAAGAAAAATTCATTCTAAAGCGTTTTATTTTTTGGATATAAAACAACCAAATTTGACCCATAGTTATGTGTGTTAGAAGGTTCTTATTAATAGATGATTTTTGAAATTTATAATTTAAAATTAATCGATCGTTTCCCCACAAGAACGCAAGAGCATATGATCAAACAAAGATGATTTCACACTATTTCAAAATTTACAAAAATAGCTTTTTTATTAAACTGGCCTTATTTGAATAAAGTTTAAAAAGTTATTTTAAATATTTTTTAATATATTTTGTAATAATATCATTGTTTTATATACTGCGTATTTGTATATATGAGGAAACGAAATTAAGCTACGAAACGAAATTAAGTTACATTGATTTTAGATGGTACATAAGGGCAAAATGTTAGCTATTCTTCAAAATTGCAGAAAGTGCCAAACAATAACGCCATTTTCAGGCTTTTTTTCCCCTGGTTGAGAATTTGAGGGAGGGGGGAATGAAAGGAAAATGCTATATCCCTAATGCCAGATGTACTCGTTACGTCACACTATTTATTTACTTTAGAATGCGTTAAACTTACTTCTAAATGCATCCCCATTTATAAGTTTTGATTAAATTTTATAAATATGTCGTTACATAATTTCAGAATCACAGAATTAATTTACAGAAGAGCAACCAACACAAACTATTCCAGTTTTCTAAATTTTACATGGTTAAATACAAGCTTTTTCAATAAATAATGGATATGACAATCTTCAGTTTCTTTACACGAAATACGCAAATATCAAATGATCTGTCATCAAAAAATTCATGATTTTGACGATACTTCATAGTTCAGATCTTTTTGAGTTCGAAAAAAACCTTTTTGGGGAATATGTCTGTCTATTTCTCTCTCTATGCGTATCCATAATAACTCAAAAATACTTTGAGCCAGACTGATGAAATTTGGTTTATGGACGTGATATTAAATTTGTATATTTGTCTAAAATTTTGAACGATATTCCTTCATAGGAAATTTGTTTGTCTGTCTGAAATTATCCCAAAATAGCTAGATAGGCTAACATTTGGTACACAGTTTCATCCTTTTTATTATAGAGGCATATCAAATCTTAAACTAAATCAAATTTAGTTATAGTTTTAATATTAGTTACTCATAGATGACACAGTAAGTCTTTAGTGTTTATATAATAAGTAACTTATTCTAATAAACCATTGTCTTATTAAAATATATAAATAATTTCCAATAAAATAATTAATTATTCATTAATTTTGTCATCATGTTATTTAAACTCCTTAACTCTTAAAGATAATGCTGAAGGAAAAATAAACAGCATTTCGTGTTAGGGAGAGGCTGAAAATGATGAACTTTAGGTTGTATGACTTTAGATTCATAATAATATTTTTATTTTCAATTAATATGTGGATTTTTTTATACTTTTAATTTAATAATAATTTACAATATCATTTAATGATAAACTTAAAAAATTGCAAAATTTCTAGAACTTTTTTTAAGTAGGGAGCATTTTAAAATAAATTTGAAAAGTCTGCAACATGTTGGTTGCAACTAAATAAAAAACATGTTTTATTTCATGCTATTAAAAACCATTTTTTGCAAAAAATAAACATTCTTACATTCGTAGAATGTTTATTTTTAAAAGGGATGACAAAATTATTTTGATAAATAATGATTCACTTTTTTAAAAATCTAATGTATGTCTTTCTAAAAACAAGGACTTTTTCTTTTATTTTTCTTAAGAAAAATCCTTTTTATGCTATAAATTTTTAATCGCCAAGATCCGAATTATCTGCTTTATGGATTCCCACCAATTCCCGTTGTTAAAAAGAATCTTGAAAGCAAATGCAAAAGAATTGTTAAAAAAAGTATGGCCATAAAAGCAATTGATTGATTTTCTAAAAGAGTAAGCTTTTGTATATTTATGCGTAGATATCGATTGCTTAATACTGTTATAATTGGATACGTAGTTTCTTATTATAAAAAAAAATTTTCAAAGATTTTTTCAGTATAGATTATTAAATTTTTTAACCGTTTTATACACATAAGTCCACTGATAATTGAAAATTTACAATTGTTGGAATATAAGACGAATGTATTACATTGTTGAAAAATCGATAATATTTGAGTTTCCGATTTATATTCAACATTATAAGATTCATTGACATTGTTTTACTGATTATATTACTGATTTAAAAATGAGAAAAAGATTTACGTTTAAAAACTTTTATTTGTGAAACTACATCGATAAAAGTAAAGAGCCAATTTAGTTTTTAAAGTTTAGCTTTTCCAAAGCCATTGCAAAGACTTAGCATCCAACTTTGAAGCTCATCCTAGTATTGTTGATAAAATATCTTTAAAATATAGTTCCTTTTTTAAATTATAATATTTAAGTGGAAATTGCTTTTCATACTGTACAAAAAATGACATTTAATAATTCTGTAATGGAAAAACTGCCTTAAATAGGCATAATAGTTTTTGCAGGTATGAATTTTATTTTTGAATGAAATATAAGAAGAAAATAAGAAAGAACAATTTATATGGTAAAAAACGCAATATTTTTTGGTTTTTGATCAAAATAATAGATTTTAAATCTGAAAAGAAAAAAAAAAAAGATACCCGCAATAATAATAAATGCAATATTTCCCCCTTTTAATAAATGAAAATGGTGGATTTGAGCTCTCAGGTTCACGTTTTATTCAATAGATGGCAGCATCAATTAAATTTCAATAGAAAGGAAGTACAAATTGTACCTAATAGATGGCGACAGGAAGAACAGAAGGTATATACTTTATGGGTCACACTCGATTTAAATACAAAATTTCCTGAAATAAATTTCACACATATCTAATAAATAAATAAGTTCTACATTAAAAGAAAAACTTAAACATTCGAAATTTGTGTTTGAAAATATGAAAATTTCCAAGCCTTGAAATTTTGACTTTAGATTTTCAAAAATTTTTATGAAATAAATACTATCTCATTCGCTCTGCATTTTTTGTCAAATTTCTGTTTCCTTTAAAGGGGAGTTTTTTGGCATTGAAAGCTCCAACAATTGTATGGGTACCCATTATTAGTAAAATGGGCAATTTACTTTCCATTTTTCATGTATATTTATTAAGCCTGTTAATTAATGATCATTTGAAGATTTATTTAATGTTAATAATTTTTAATATGTGGAATATTGAGAAAATGTACACGCTATTATTCATTTATTTGTTATAATTCGTGACTGATCTGCATCTGTGTACAAAATACAGGAATAGTGCTATAATTAGTAACCATTTTAACTATACTCGATGAAGTCTTAATACCATCTTAGCATTTTATAATAGAAATAATTTGTATTTTTTAATAAATGTGTTTATTTGATATTTATGCTTAGAAATATTTTTCCGATTCGTCTTTCTCCCTCTATAAGCAACTGTCTAATCTTAAATCCGACACTGCAGAAATGCTAACTGCAAATAGGTCTGCTTACTTCTCAATCCTTATTAACTCGCCTAAATTTAAATTAAAAAAAACTATTTATTTTAGTTTTATTCGTATTTTTATGTGGTATAATAATTCTAAATTATTTCTATTTGTCTTGCATTAAATTACCTTCTATGCTATTCTGAATTCCATCGAACATTCAAAGTTGATTTTATCATATTAAACGGATTAGGAATTGAAGATATGATTTTGAAAAATATTAATTACTTCTAATTAATATTTTTCATTATTCAAATTAGAATTAATTTAATTAATATAGTCTAAAAATTACTCAAACTATATTGTTTACTAAAACGTAAAAATTACGTACAACTCATCATATCAAAATCGCTTCCCTTATATTCAGTTCTGATTAATCCATAAAACATATCAGATCATGAACGAAATGTATGATTCGTCATTTTTATATAGCAAACGCTGGCGTCCTTTAATAGGGGTTGAGCATCGTACCCGAGAACTAGGGGTCCCGGTTTCGGTTTGGTTGTTTTCTATGTTTTAACTGTAAGGTATATAAATGTGCCCCCTGTAAAGAGAGATTGCGCAAGCGACTGTGATGAGGGAATAGCTAAGAAATACTCTTGGCCCTAGTTAGCATTACTTCGACACAAGAGAAGCTCCTTTCGGCTTAAAACTCGCAGATGTTTGGCGAAGCTTGGCTTTAACAAGTGCCACTAGTAACAACAACAACATATAGCAATCAATAAAAAATCAAGAATTTCTACTGTTTTAAGACATAGAAATAAAAAAAAAACTTCTTATATTTTTAAATTGAAGTTTGAAATATATCTACATTAATAATTAAAAGTAGATGCTTATCTCTTTTCTGCAACTATACAGGAAAACTTGTAAAACCAAATAACCAAATTCTGTATAAATATAGCTTTCAGATAAGAATAAGGAACTCTGAAAGACAGAATTAAAATGTTAAAAATTCGGAAGTTTTTCGTCAATAACATTCGATTCTATTACAACATAAAAAAGGGCTCTAAAGCATTATAAAAATTGAAAAAAAAATTATAGATGTGTTATTACGTTGTAATTAGTATCAATAAAAATCACCACTATTTCACCAAGTAAAACTTATCAAATAAAGTAAAATGCCATTTATTCAATGCAATTTTGGTGAAAAACATGTTTTTAAAATTGAATAAAACCAATTTGCACAAAAGTGAAAATCTGTTTCTTTAAGAGAAAAATCTCTTTTATTTCGCTAATTTCAAAAAAATTTATTTCAAAATAGAAGTTTAGTATATTATCAACTTTTATTCGTATTCCTTTTCAAAACAGGTACCTTTTTTTTACAGAAGAAATATATCAGTATTATCGAACTAACTTTACTATTAATTTTATGCAGTTAATCTAAAATTCGATGAAAAAATTTGCATTGACATTGACAAAAAAGTATACACTTGTGAATTATTTTATCATCATTTGTTATTAATAGATGCATCAGAAACATATTCAATTTCCAATTTTCAATATCATCAGTTATTTGGTATTGCTATCATGATATTTGCTAAGTCCAATCCCATTAAAGTTTCTACCACTGATTCAATTTTTTAGGGGATTTAAAAAAATTCCGAAAATAATAATTTCGAAACCTTTACTTTAAAATCTTTTAGAATAATGAAGTTATTTATCTATGATTGATGAATTTTAGCTTTTGTACCATTAAAACAGACAACCAACCAACCAACTAAGATTGGGGAAAAGGATTGTTCACCCATTGATAAACGGCAATTTAAAGATTTTTTTAACAAAATATTTTTATTTAAGTAGTTTAAAACTGTATTTTTTCAAATCTGAAGAGTTCGAATTAGCGCAGATAATTTTAAAGAAGGTTTATGTGGTATCTTTAATTTTTTTTAAAAAAATCTATCTTGTTAAAATACAATTATTTTTATTCTGATTATTTCTTCATATAAATAGATTTTAATTGTAACTACATAAAATTAATTTACTTTTACATGAAAGTATTGAGTAAATATTTAGATTATAAAGCAAATAAGTAGCTCGCAATTATTTTTTAACACGTATGTTTGAAACTTACTTTAAAAAAATCATTTAATTATTAATTTTGATTTTTATTATATGAGCTTCTTTTTGTCTATAAAGAAACATACTTATCCTAATGAATAAAAATAAAATCAATGTCCTTTTTAGAAGAAATGAATTTCAAAGAAAATGTTAAAAACGAATTACATAAATGAATGGATACTTGAAAGCTTTATTAAATTTTTTGAAATGCAATATTTTGGTTATTCATTTTTATTATAAATGTTAATATATAATAAATTGCACCGTCTGCACTTTGAAATTACTACTATTTATATAAGTTTATTTATATTTCAATATTTGAAGAGAATAATATAGTTTATCGCTATAACATTATATTAGATTCTATTAGGAATGTAATCAGGGATTAATTTAAGAATAATAAATGTAAAAGTCATTCAACTAAGTTCACTTTTATGAAACGAAATATTCATTAATCATTGAATTTATCTTCATTGTAATATTAGGTTTTATTATAATGAAAATAAATAAAGAAAAAAGGACAAATAAAATGTATACAAAAAAAATTGTAAAATATTTGGTATTCGAAAGATATTTTTAAAAAGTAAGTTTATAAGCATAAAAAATATTAACCAATCGCTTATTATTTGGATCATATTTTTAAAAAGTAAGTTTCTAAAATACAAGTGTCCAAAACAAATGCCAAACACCGTGTATAATTATATTGAAAGGATAAAAGTTCTTTCGATTATACATTTTTCCTTTATTTTTGTTTATGAAAAAAGTTTATTTATTATCGTTTGCTGTCTTCTTTTTCAAATATTCTTATAACTAAGCTATGATAAATGGCAATATAGCAGTTTTTAGAAAACTATATGAAATGTGTTCTTTATTTTTGAATAAATATTTTTGTTTTAAAAATATTAATTTAATATTTTTAATAGTAACAGTAATAATAATATGATTATACTTAAAGGATAAAGTCTCTTTCTATTATAAACATCTTCTATTTTGGTATATGAAAAATAATTATCGTTTGCTTTTTGTTATTTAAATTATTTTTTTATATTCAAGCTTTAAGAAATGGCAACATGTTTATTTTTGGAATATTCCATAAAATTTAATAAATGTTGCTTATCTATCTCTTTTTCTAACAGCAAATGGAACTCAAGCTGATAATTCCCTTTTATTTAAAAGGTATGTATTCATTTTAAACCTTCTTCATCACAGAAAATAATTAATTAATTTAATTATTAGAAAATAATTCACTTTTTAATTTAATTTTGACTTAAAAAAATTTTTTTTTCAGTTTAGATTATCTCTCTTTTTTCATTCTGAAATTAAAATGCATTTTAAGGTTTCAAAATATTCCAAAAATTAGAAATTCTTCAATCAGTCAGATAACTTTAAAATTAATTAGATTAACTTGAGGAAGCAATGTGTAAATTTATTTCAAATCTCCTTATTTTTTTTCAATGTATTTAGGTTTCAATATGTTAAGAAAACTTTAATTTGGCTGACATTTTATTTCTTAATAGCATGATTCGCCAAAACCTTCATTTATTTTAACTTCATATTCATTAAACCCATTTGGAATTTGTTCGCAATACAGTGTGCATAATTTTTGTTTATTAGAATAGTAATATAGAGTGAGTTAAAGTTCTTCAAAAATTTTATTTTGCTTACTCTATAAAGTACTGTAATCCCAATAAAGCTAGTAAACTTTTCAAATAGTTAAAAATATCTTTTGTTCAATTAAAATGAAATTGTATTAAGGAAATATGATATTATTCTGGTAAAATGGCAGTTTATTGTGCCCCTTGCTGCGTCCAAGACAAAATAAATAGTTCTGCAAAACACTTACAGTAATTACTTCATTAAAATTATGATCGTTACTGATAAGTAATGTTTTATATGAGTTTTTATCCTTTGGAATCCCTCTCGCTGCTTATTTTAACAATTTTGAAAGAAAAAAAGATTGGTCTATCATAGGTCTGTCATATAGAGAACAAAAATTACTGCATCTAAAGACACCGGCCAGAATTTTTTAACTTGAAAAAACATCTTGCAGCTTCTTTAAGAGCTAAAAAGGGATCCTAGTAGTTTCTCGAGAATAATAACTATAAAGACTGTGTGGATAACCGGAACAAAACCTAATCAAATCACAAGAAAGAACGACAGAAGAAGCAATCTAACCATTCTCCATAGAAATTTCTAACAATTTTTCTTTTCCAACTTCATCAAATCGTTAAAATATATATATATATTCCACTCATCCTTTTTTTCATTTTGCTTCAAGAAGTAAATACTTCCTGTTATCCCATTTTTGCATAATTAGAGACATAACGAATTATCAAGGAAACCGTCAGGGTACAAAAAGGATTAGGAATTCCATTGCAGAAGATTTTTAAAGTAAGATTTCATATTAAAGTGCTTTATCGACAGTTAAAAATTGCAAAAGAATAAATATTTTCTGTTCGTATTCACATTAAAAATAGCATTACAGTATCTTATTTGTAGTAACAAAAACTTTACACTATATTACAGAGCTAAATTAAAATAGTTAATTGATGTAATTTCAATTTAACATTTTTCATAAAATAGTTGTAGCTTATGTACAATTCGACCATTGTTGTGATTTATGGCACTTTAAATGCTAGTGGCAATTATTTGTCAGCGATTTAAGCCGCCTAAGTGTCTCACGTTTTTTTAGTATTACCAACATTCACACATTTCACGGATAGTACACAGAAGAAGAACCATGACCGAACTGGGATTCGAACCAGAGACGTCCAGATCAGGGAAAGACGTTCTATCTCTATACCAAAACGCCGGCGTTCAACTGTTGTAAAAAGTAGTAAATAAAACAGCATTAGGCTCATTTGGAGAGAATTTCATTAATTTGCCATATTGGCTACAAGCTCGGGGGACACACTAAAGTGTAATTTAATCTCTATTCTTTCTTTTGTCATCAATGAATAAATAATAAGAAATATATTAACCATCAGTTAAATGTTTAGCAAGCAGTAAGTGTGGTAAAAGTTATGATAAAATGTATTTTTATGCCATTTCCAGTTTTTATTTACTCTTCTAGATATGTGAGTTGATTCAACAATAAATTAAAAATAAAATAATAACTAATCTTGATTAAATAAATATATGTCGTATTTTCATTATTGTAAAATAAAAATATATATAATTGAGTGAATTCACACAGACAAGTGAAATATACCATGTAATTTAAATTTTTATTATTCTTCAGTTTTATACTGAAATTTGAAATCGATATCACATGTCGCGCTGATGCCCTGATGTTAAGGTCTCGGTTCGTGAGCTGTAAAATTTCAGGTTCGAAACCCGATTCCATCTAAGAACCGTTGTGTAAGGGTGTCTGTTGTATGTTAAATCTGTCAGGCTAAACGTTCTTCCACTGGTGTGGTGTGGAGGGGAAGGTACCAGCTCAGGTGTCGTCCCCGTCATATGACCGAGGTTCAAAATAACGAGGTACTCCCCACAATAGCCCTATGTTTCTTTATAATTGGGTGTTAATACTTCTAAGCTAATCAAACTCCATAATTTTATAGTAAAAAGATAAAAACTAATGCTATTTAGAAGTTGTATGACAATACACATTTTTTTCACTTAAGTGCCACTTTGATTGAATTGATTACATTAAAATATTATTTAAAAATGTAATATTTTTTAGGCAAATAATATGTTAAATAAAATGTATTTATGACTTATAATAATTAAGAATCTTTCTTTTAATTTTAAAGCTTTTCTTCTGTAACTTTTTTATGGCTGTAAATTTCATTTATTTAATTAAGCTTACTAATTGAAACTATCTAAAAAAAGTTATAAAGAAATTCTAGTTTTCGAAAATTTTACAACTAATGAATTGAAGTATCGAAGTATCAATAACTCAGTATTTTTTTAAATACATTTTTTAAGCTCAAATATAAAGTAGAAGCTGCTATAATAAATTATGGAAGTAATTTCTTATCATGGAAGATATCCTTTTAAGAATTTCATCTGAGTGCAGATTTAACTTTAATTGAATTTAATACTGATTAATTTAATTTATATGATGAATAAAAACGCGAAAATAAACTGTTTAATGAAAAAAATTATACCATTGTAACTTTAATTAATCCAATTAATTAGCTCATATTATATTTCTCATTTTTATGATTCGCATATGATCATCCATATTTTTTTTACTTCACATATGATCATCCATATTTTTTTTTACTTGAATTGTAAATATTTATTCATCTCTTAAAGATTGTTCCATTTAAACTTTACGCATTAGAAATAGAACTATCAAAATTGTTATTAATGCAAATATTATCCTAAAAAGCAAGAGAATAGAATGTAATTTAGAAATTCCGCGTAATGCATATAATTTTAAAGGCAAATTGATTTATACAGCTTTCTAAATGCTTTATCTAGTTCTTACAGTCTTTCAAAGTATATATCTTATTCTCAGATAATAAATTTTTTTGCACTTTTTTTCACAGTATTTTATTATATTCTTTCGGAAGAATTAGACTTTATGATACAAAATAATTTAATCTTTAAAATATTTTATCATTTTCTAATCATTATTTATAAGAGAAGTTAACTATAATTATTATATTCATGATTATATATATATATATTACAGTCAATTATAATTATTCTCAAAAGATTTTAAATTACCGTAAAAACTGTAACAAAGTATTTAAAAATGTATGGTAAAAAATGGAAACATTTTTGGTTGAAAGAAATACATTTCTAGCTGACGAAATCTAATATTTTAATAGTTTGTAAAGCTATAACTTATTTGAAGAAAATTTAAAACTAATAATTATCTTTTCTTTCGTAAAGTCCTCTATTATTATTTAAATCAAATGTTGAATTTCTTTGAAATTGTAACCAATTAAAGAGTAAATTTCGAAAAAATATATTTCTTGCAGAGTAATTTCAGCTTTCTAAAGTAATATCACATTTTCATGGTTGTGGGTGAAACAAATTATGGATTGTTCTTTAAGCCTTATAAAAGTAGTGCTGGATTTAGGAAAGCCAGAGTCAGTACAAATTATAGAGAAAATCTCTTTAAAAAAAGCCAAGCAATTTAGATACATATTTCAACCTATTTTTAACTTAATAAGCAAGCTAATTAATCATTTTAGGTTAAGTTTTTATTTTAATAATTTGTTATATATTGATTTACGATGATTCACATATGTTGTATCTACATTTTACCTGGTTTTACATTTAAAAGATCCATATTGTTTATGAACGCTACTTTAGTTGTTTAAAAATAATTAAATAGATAATAAATTGATTAATTACAATAGCGTTAGTATATAATTTGTAAAATGTGGTATTTTTAATAATTTATTCATTTTGTAACTGGGAATATAACATTTTTGAATTGATTCACTCGCATTCCTATGTATGTGTATATAGTTCAGTATTTTTATTGTTATCTATTATGTATTTTTTAATCATTTTTTTAAAAATGTGAATACAAAATATAATGCTTTGTTTAAATACATATTTTGCCAATCGCTTCAAAATTAAAGTATTGATGAAACTCCAACAAAAATTCAGAATTTGAAAAGCTAATTTCAAAAGAAGTAGAATAAAGAGGATTGAATCTTTTATAAATTATATTTGTAGCCTCTCTTGTAACACTAACCGCAGAGATAGCGTTCTGTGATGCCCGGAGGCGATGACTCAGTTCAGATCAGGTGATGGCGTCTGATGAGTGATTTTATCCATGCTCATATTTATATATCTTAAATAATTCCCCATTTATATGCCAATTGTCTGTGTGTAACGTTATCCTATGAATAAACAACTGTTACAGAATCTTATTTTACAGAGTCCTTTAATGATCCCACAAATTAAATATATAATTATGAATTTATATCACCAAATTCATGATATTTCCCAAGAAACAGAAAATATGAGAAATCTGCTTTTGTCTTCAATATTTGCATCTGCATTGAATACCCCCACAAAAATATCTTAGTAAATGAAAGTGTTTTTCCTCCTTTATCAGTGTATTAGTGATTGGGAAATAAAAAAAGCACATGAAGTAAAGGTACACAGTTTATTTCAATAAACATTTCCTATGCAATTAAATTAACTTTAAACGCAAACAAAAAATAATAATCATTCATAAATAGTTATATTGACAGACATGAAATGTTTATTAGAAAAATATATTACACTTATGTCAATCGGGATGTGAAACAACTCCGTCTAAAAGCATAAATAAAATATATGCGTAAGTTCTCTTGAAGTTGTCAAACATAGCGATTAACATCAAGAATTCTTTTCCCAACATGTCGCATACGAAGACAAACAAAACACATTTTCAGTATAAGGACGGTATAAATGATAAGCTGGAGGAATTTTATTCTTTACAGAATATTCTAAATCATAATTTAAAAGTGAGCAATGAATATTTCATACCACAGGCAGTTTTAAAGGCACATTGGTTATAATAAGAAAATGCTATCATGATTGCAACATTCTGTATAAAATTAATGCAAGAAAAAATTGAATTAAAAAGCAATGAGGGGATGAAAAATTGAATTAAAATTAAAATCAAAATTAGAAACATGAGATTCATTTATTTACATAATCTCGATATTCGATTTCCTATTTATTTTTAATTTCACACAACTTTTTTAAAAACATGATGAAAATTGTTTTAAAAAAATAAAAATACCAAATTTAGAGATTTTGTTTAAATCTGGTTTTTCTTAATCTTAATAAAGCAAAATGAAGTCTGAATGAAATTCTAATAAATCTCATCGAGTTAATGTGTGTAAGCACATGTTATAGATATAAATATGATTTTAAAAAAAGATGTTTCAAAATTCTTGAATTTTTCAGTTATATGGAATACAATTTATAGTTTAAACAATACTGAAAACACAGAGAACTTCAAAACAACTCAGAATTGGAAAAGCGAGCTTGTTTTATCATTTTTTTTTCCTTTTCTTCATATCTAAAACAGCGTCTTGTTATGGCACCATTTTCATTTGCCTACGATTACCGAAACCGCACTAATACCAGGAATTAAAAGAAAAAAAAATTGCAGCAAGACATAAGGACTCAAACACCAACAACAGATACACGTTTTGAGAAGATTCGTGGCTGAAATGTACTACGAGACCATCCATACACAATTCTCACTCATCTTTACAAAATAAATATTTCGATTCATTGCCTGTAAGTGGAATTACCTATGATAATTCCATACAGACATCTAAAACAGCCACAAATCCTCTCTAAAAGTATGAGTAATCGATCACCATTTTTAGAGACAAACGGAAAGTATAAATAAAACATAAATGTTTGACTACTTGCATGGCTTGTAACTATCCGCACACTGGCCGAATTGAAGTTTATTTTTTTTTTGCTTAACAATCTTCCCTCAACATATTCACCCGTTTGTGCCTCTGAACTTCTTTAAAACCTCTCACTCTCGCTTATCAAAAATTAAAAAAACACATCGGGATTTGTCCGGCGAAGACAGAGAATTATTAGCATTCTCTGATGAGAGTCCGGTACAAACTTTTAGGGCCTGAACTAGTGTCGGTAGTTTCTGATATCTTCAAAAAGTTTGTAAACTTGATTCGATACTCATTTTCCCCGAAGGAGAAATGGTTCAATTGCGAAATGAAATACTGATGAAGCACCAAAAGCAGCGCAGGAACTAGAGAAGAGAAAAGAACGTTCGAATGTCGTTGGATCTATGAAATAGTTGATCGATGATATGTTCATGCGATTCAACGAATAATAATTTTTTTTCACTCAATCAATTTTTTTCTCCTGTCCAATCATTAAAATGGCAAAATACTGTTATGGAATAACTCTCCCGTTATCTTCTCGTCTTGAAAAATCTTTTGTTCATTTTCATTAATAAAGGTTCCTGAGGTGTGCACTTCAATGGATCGCATCGCATGTTGCCACCGTTTTCACACAAGCAATGAAGACAAGGCCCGCTTGCCTTCGCTACAGTCTGACCAAATTCGTAGAACGTTCCATTGATCTGGCAACCTAAAAGAAAGTCAAATATAGATATTAGAATGAGGTAAGTACATGAGTTTGCCAAAGTTCCTTCTTTTTTTTCTTTTTTTTTTTTTGAAATATAAATAAAACTGATAAATGCCTATGTAATAATCAGATGCATAAAATGTCTTTTTTACGAAAAAAGAAGGTATTTTTTAATCCCTCCTTTGTTTCGAAAAAAGAACATATTTGCATTGTTATTATTAACATATTTTTTATTAATGCAAGAAGTTTCTGACAGAATGTTTATCTGTTTCTCTTTGAAAATGAAATATACTTCGTTTCTCTTATAAATTTTATAAAACGGTGTCATAGGTTATTAATCATAGTATGTCGAATGATTCTGCATTTTCTACTATGATGGGTTGAAGATTTATTTATGTATCAATGAAGTGTAAGTTAAAGAAACATGACTAGCACAACATACTATTTAAGCAATGTCATATTATATTACTTTCACTGAGATTTACAATAAATATCAAAATTAAATGATGCAACATATTTCGATTGATTCCATTACTGAATAGTTAAGTACAAATTACAAACTTATTGAAATAGATATTAGCATCTTACAAAATAAACTTTTGTTTTCGTATTCGTTTCGTTCGAAATCCAATTTTCGGTATTTTCAAAACTCAACTTGAAAATTTTTTAAACCATATATCAGGGTACATGAAATACTTCATTATTCTTTAGCCAAAAGCAATTTTTTAAAAATCATTCTTAATATGTATTAATAAAGTAATTATCTATCATTTTCAAGGATATCCCTTTAAAATACTTACATTGCATAGTTAAATGAACTGAATATCTTTCTTTTAAGCTCATAGTTCAAAATAAGTAGCATAATTGGGATTATTTATTGAAATGTTTAGTTATTTGTAAATATTTATGCATATTTAAAATATATAGTTAGAATTTAATATGAACTTTATTATTTTAAATTGGGATAATTCTCAAATTAAAGCATCAGTTTTCCAAATGTTCCATTTCTTAAAATAATAAATATTATAAAGTAAAAATTTTAAAACAAAAATGCACCAATATTAAATGCTAAAAATCTATATACAACTGAATATGAGTGAATGTTGTACATCATTTGATAAATTCAGATTGTTTTAAATATTTAAAAAAAAATCTAAAATATACAAAAAATGTATTAACTGTACTTTTCATTGTTAAATATTGAAAAGTTTATGCGATGAATAATGTTTTAGAAGAATAAAAATTTTAGAAAAATAATTTTTGTGTTTAATTGTGCATAAAAGTATATATATTATTATATGTTATTTTAATATTAGTGAGACATAATATATATGTCTCCGTGTTATTATTACTGGATAGATGTTTAATTTCGAAAAGAAGGAAAGAAATAGTTTATAATTATAAATTAATAATACTTTTTAATTAATTATTTATAATAATTTAATAAATGTTATTTATTTATTAAAAATCTAGAATTAAATATACTGACAATTTTATAAAATCACTACATGGAATAACAATATAAATGTCTTAAATTACGATTTTCAAAATAAAAGTTTTTATGATTACAATTAAAAGTCTTAAATTATTTAATTTACCTTTCACTTCCACTGGAGTTCTCTCTATGGCTCTCTTTTCTATTCGTCTTTGTATGATAATAGGTTGTACTTGACCTTTTCGCCTTGATAGAGCACTTATGTTGCGTGATGTTACGAGAACCGCTAGAAATATTTAAAAAAGAGCTTAAACAACAACATAAAAGATTCCTCTTTTTTTATTTCATTGAAGTGATACAATCCACTTTATTGTATATAAAAGTTTTAATTAATAAAATATTATTCGTCAACTAAAAGCAATGATTTTTTTAAACAATTTTAACAGGTTATTAATGGCGAAGTTATTTATCATTTTCAAGGATATGTTTTTAAAATGCCTACGTTGCACAATTTAAGTAACTGAATTTGTTTCTTTTAAGCTCACAGTTAATCTTTTGAGATGCATAGCGTAAATGGAATTATTATCATTTTTTAAAATATTTAGTTATTTATGATTTATTTACTAAAAGAAATTTAATACTTCCATTATTATGATAGAAAATCTTTATATGAATTATATAAGGACATTACATATGACACACATAGCGAAGTTATCTTTACTACAAATGAAGTATTAATTACGATTAGCATAAATTAACAACAAAATATTAATTCAGCATATTTATATGATTAAGAAGCGAATTGTTTCAAATCAACTTGACCTTCTAGTTAATGTTTACTATTTTAAGAATATACAGACTCACATATCATCATGTTAGATTTGAAATTTTTTTTAAGTATTAAGAATTCATCTGACTGAAAGTAAACAAGATAATTTAGTAATTTCTGGTGTGTAACACAACTTACGGCAATCATATCTTGGACAACAATATCCGTGTATCATTGTCCTGTGGCAGTTGGGTGCAGGAGGCGGACAAGATTGCTGCAAACATATGATATCGCCTCTGAAACAGAAGCAGAATTCGCATGGATCAGCTCGTACGATTTGTTCCGCAGATTGGTAGATCTGCCCTTCAAATATGCACGCTGTGAATAAAAGAAGAAGAATTGTCATTAAAACGTGAATAAAATAGAGGGAAGAGACACTTTTAACTATAGGTAATCTAATGTATGATGTCAAAAAAATTTAATATTTTAAGAACACATTTTAGGAACTTCTAACAAAAATATTTTAAAAAAATTAATTTATTCTTTTAGCAGATAAGATATCTACTGAATTGTCGAAATTAAATTATCAAGATTAGACCCGTTCAAGGCATAGTAAATATTAAAATATTATGAAATTTGGGCGACACCCGCTTTAAGCCGTGCCCGTGAAGTTTTTTAAAATAACAATAATAATAATATCATAGGTCGGATATAGATGGCGTTGCTGTGCTACAAATTGTTATACATTTTCTGTTTAGCTTCACATTGTTTTCTAAGTACATTTGGTTGGTTGGTTGGTTCTAATGGCACTTGCCTATGGACAAGCTCGCTGCTGGACCCAGCAGCAGATTTAAGCCGAGTGAAGCGTCTCTTGTTTCAAGTAGCGCCAACTAGGGCCAAGAGTACGACTTTTGCTACACACTCATCTCATTCGCTTGCACAACCCCTTTTTACAGGGGGGCACATTCACACATCTCACACATAGTACACAGAATAACAACCATGCCCGAACCAGGACTCGAACCCGGGACCTCCTGAACACGAGGCAGACGCGCTACTCCTGTGCCAGCAAGCCGGCCTAAGTACATTTAGTGGAATGTATTGCATCCTTATTGATTTCACAATTATGCCGCTTGATGAAATCTTTCTAATGTGACAATATCGCAACACTGCCGGTTGACTTGAGGTTTTTATTAATTTTCATAACCAGAAGACTACGATGGCAAGACGAGTGAGGGGGCAAACCATTAGAAAAACTAGGATTGGTCACCAATTCTCTGTAAAAGCTTGTCTGAGAGTGCCTACTTAACGCCATGATGAATAAGAAGATAAGTACCATTTTGCATAAAAGCTGTACCCTGGAGGCTTTTACGTTGCTGCAATTCTGGGATCATAAACATTTTCAGCCTATCTTAGTGTTGTTTTTCATTGACGGTGCGTATTTCACTCCTTATTTGAGTCACCTATTTAAAACAGTGTGATTCACACATTGCAATAAATTTTCTGAATATATCATAAGGTGCAGGGATACTTGATGCACTACATGTGGATTTACTGTTTCCCAAAGGCGCCAGTTCTGTGTATTCATTTGGCCATTCGGGTTGAAAGGGGCTTCACTAGCCTTAGGACGTTCCACAAGAAGGGTCGATACATTCGTGCAAGGAACTGCGGTGAAAATATTTCCAGAGTTTCAGGTAGTTGGTGACCGGATTTCGCAAGTAAAATAATCCAGTATTCGTCGTATCGTCAGTCAAACTTTGGAATTAGATATATTCCGTTCACTCTAATTTTCGGCCATGTTGTACAGACTTCGCACTCTCCTACAGCTTATAAATACTCTTATCGCATTAAAGGAGTTCTCACAATTCTTGAAAAAAAAGGCTTTGCCAATATAACCTTTTCTATTAATGTATTGCATGTAGGTGCATCAATGAGCTATTGCTCGTCTTACACTAAAATTGGATTTGTGCGCTATCCATACGATTCATTTATACAAATCACTTTTCACTAGTGTTGTATCGCCGATTATTAAAGAATTTTCTTTTTATTTAATTAAAAATTCTCGAGTGCTTGAACTGGAGAATTTTTCGCCCCAATTTCATGCTATTTTGAGCTATATAACAAGCTTCATGATCCTCTGAATAAGGAAGTTAAATTTTTACATTTTCGCATTTTTTCACACGATAATATATTAATCCGGGTCATGATATCTAAAATAAATTTCAAAATAAAGTTTTCTTTTACTATGTATTTTCATTTTTATGATTTAAAATTACAATTTTGAGTTTTTGTAGTGCTACGTGTTTTATAATGGGGTTTACATTTAACTTAACGACTGTTTTTCTTTAAAATGTTCTATAATAATTTAAAAGAGGAGAGTTTACAGAAAAAAACTAGTAACTAAGAAATTATCATTCTAAAATAGGAAACTTTTTTAAAAATTTAATATTCTTGCTACATTTGTGCATATTTTTATAGTATGTACAGAATAGTATATAAAGGAAAAAATAACCAGGGATGTAATTTAATTTAAAATAATATTTTTCAGACGTTGTTACTTCCCCATATAAAATCTTAAAAAATGTAATAAACATTACACTATGTAAAACATTTCATTTTTAGGGAAGTTAAATTATTTGTTGTTCTACCCTTCGTTTATGCAATATTAGTATATTAACAATTGCATTTTTAAACTTATAAAGTGTATCTTTTTAAAATAGTTTAAATAATTAATAAATAAAATGTTTTCTTACCTCCTTCGTCTACATAGAATTCCGTATCAGTAGCTACAGAAAAAATATTTTGAATTAGTACATGATTGTTTTTTTTACAAGCATTTAAAAATTTAAATAGAATCCCTTTTCTAAGCAATATAATCTATTAGGAAAAATATTCACAATTTGTAAAAAATATACAAAATCAGTTACTATTTTCATTAAAGGTTTTAATCAGGAAAATAAAAGAAAAATTATACTTTATCCAGAAATTAAAAAGAAAAATCGAAGTTTATAGTTATTATCAAAAAAAAGTCTTAATTACAAAATATTTAAAATAATTACATTTTTTATCCTATCAAATAATCTATACATATATATATATACAACAAAATTAACCATAAAGTAATTAACAAATATTAGAATATAATGGTTGTATTATCATAACAATATAACATAATGTTATCAAAAATATTTTTTTATCTTACAGTTAGTGAATTTATGTTTACTAAACCGTGAAATACATTATTTTTCTAAACTATCTGCTATTGTAACTAGATCCTCGATTCCATTTAAAATTTTATCAAAAATTTTGATTAGAGAACAAAACTGTTGTTCTCTAAATATAACGAGAATGGATGGAAGCTTGATTAGATAATAACAACTTTTTCGAATCCATGATTGAAGTTCAGAAAATCTTAAAAATGATGCATATGAATGACTTTTATAACGGCGCATGATTATTTTTTACATATAGCGATTAGAATTCTTGGTATTATATAAAACATGCTTTTATTGGAAGTTCATATGGAAAATCAGACATTTCTATTACTCACCCAATTTTTTTTAATATGTAAACTTTATAATAACTACTAACAAGAAAATTACCCGAAAATTTTTATAACGCAAGCAAAGATTGCTAAATGAACCATAATTTTGCTGTATTCTAACGATCAAAATCCCATTTACTAAAAAAAAACTGTATGTGAAACCCACTTTTAAAATTTTCAACGAAAAATGTATTGATGCCTTCTTTTAATTGAAAACCCATGCTTGAAAGGCAAATAAGAGATAACAGCTTCTTAAATAAATAAATGAAATGTAATAAATTACTTACTTGTTTCATTGATATCTTCAGCTGCTAAAGTTGTCATTAGTGGCAGAGGAGTAGTTTCTATACCCTTGAACCCTTTAGTTGGCAGTTCGGTAGATTTTTGAGCAGAAGGTTCAGCTGTTTTTGGAGTGGATGACGCAATATCTTTAGCAGTAGATACTTCAACAGTGGGTGGAGCTTCAGATCTTGTCGGTGACAGTAATTCAGTTACTTTTGGTGAAAACGGCTCAGGACTCTTTTGAGTAGTTTGTGCTTCTGCTAATGTTACGGATTTAGTTGACAACTCTTCAGAAACAGGGGCAGATGATTCCTTTGGTGTCGGAGTAGATGCGTCTGAAACTTCAGATAATAAGTCAGTCACAGACTTCGAGGATGTTTCAATTTCACTTTCTGTTCGAAGTTCAGTAATGTTCTCTAATAAGTCATGTTTAGTAATTGCAGTTTCAGTGGTAGATGACACTGCAATTTCAGCTCCGATTCCACTCTCCTCTGATGAGGTGGTCTCTTTTTCTGTTTCAGGTCGAATAATAGGGCTTGAGGTAGCTTCAGCTGATAGAGAAATTTCTGTTTCTTTTTCCGTAGTAAATGGTCTAGTAGTTGTCATCGTATCTGATTCTTTGGTAGTTATTTCATCTTCAGTCACTGAAGGTGTTGCCTTTTGGTCTTTTACTGAAGGAGATATTTCTTCTACTGTAGTAGTTATTAAAGAAGATATTGTACTAGAAAGATCTAATTTTATTAATGGAGTTAGAGAAGCAATTTTAGCTTCAATATCAGTTTCGTCTGTCATCGACGGTACTTTGAATGTAGCTAACGTTTCAGATTTCAAATCAACTGGAGCAGTGGAAGGAGGGAATTTTGTGGACACAGATGGCTCAGTTTCTGCAGAGGATGAATCAGTAACTGTCTTTTCGAATATCGTCTGACTAGAAATTTCGTCTTCGGGTTGTCTTGGTTCGATAGTAGATAATATAGGCTCATCTGCTTTTGAATCTGTTGTTTTAGCAGCATGTGTTGGAGTAGTTATACTTGATACCTCAAGCAGCTTACTTGTCTCCTCTGGTAAGGATGTAGGTTTAGTTAATAATTTTGCTTCTGCTTGTTCTTTTGTAGTAAAGTCATCAGAAATCGTAGTTGAAATAGTAAAGGGTTCCTTAAAATCAAGAGTCGTTGAAACGCCTTCTTGTGAAATATCTGTTAATTTTCTTGCTTCTGTAACTTTTTCAACGCTTTCAGTTGATGCAATTGGTCGATCGGTTACCAAGGTAGATAATTTTAAATCTTGCTCAGTAGCCGTTTCTTCTTCTGCAGCAATATCTACTTTATCGCTTGCTGGGGATGTTATTAATGGTGATGATGTTTGAGTACTAGAAGCAATAATTTCTTGTTTCGCACTTGTAGATATTTCTGGTGATAACATTTGATCAACTAATGGTTTAGAAGTGTCTTTTATTTCTTTCGTCATTTCTGTTAATAGTTTCAGTTCTGGAACCTTCGTTTGAGTTTCCGATGTACTTAATCTCTCCTCTTTAGTAGCAAATATGTCGCTTGTTACATCAGTTAATTCCGTTGAGGGAGTTGATTCTATTAATGGTTTTGTCACGAATTCGTCTTTCCTTGATATTTCCATTTCTTTGGGAGTTGTTTGACTTTCAACAGGCAAATAGGTACTTATTTCTTGATCTAAAGCCTTAATAGCTGGTCCTTTTGTTGTAAATGATTCTTTAAGAGCAGTTGGTAATTCGGACGTTGTGACTGGCAAAGACACTTCATCAAATAGTTCTTCAGTTGTTGGTTTTGTTTCTTTTACAACATCTGTGAAACGAGTAGAAACAAATTTAAATATTTCATCTGTAGCTTTAGTCTGATCAACAGTAGTAGTAATTTTAGGTTGGAGGGTCGTTTCTCCTTCTTGCGCATCTTCAGATTTTGAAGTTTGTTGCGAATGCGTTGTCATTTCTTTCCCAGGAATATCAGGTTCGGTAACACCGATAGTACTAACTTTGGGCTCACCTTCGATGAATGGAGTACTTTCCTTTGACAAGCTAATAACAGTCTGATTCGTTTGAATTGTTTCTGTAAATGGTTCTAAGCTCTTACTAAACTCATCTTCTTGAGAAGGTGTGCTCTTTTCCGTGAACGAAGTAGTTTCTAAAATTAGTTTAGTACTTCCAGTATCAGTAAACTGTACTTTTTCTGAGATTCCTGTGTCTTGCGGCTCTGTAGGTTTAAAAGTAGAAACAGTCCTAGGCTTTTCTGTTGTATCTGGAACTGCTTTAAAGGCCTTTGTTACATCCGTTTTCTGGAAAGAAATTTCGGATGTACTCTCTGAAGTTTCAGCTTTCTTTGTTGTAATTTCTGGTTCTTTATCAAATTTCATTCCATCATCTATCGAGCCTTCTCCTAAAGTATCAGTTACCGATTCTTCACTTGTAAGCTCGGCTTGCAATGTTGTCACTTCGTCTTCAAATGTAGGTTTTGTGTCTACTGTTGTTATCTCAATGTCGCTTACTCTTTGTGTAGTAAGCGTAGTTTCGGCTTTTCCAGTTGACAAAGATTTATCTACAGATATTGTTACAGTACTCGTGACTGAATCTTCTAATTTTGGCAGTTTTGCTGGGACTGAGGTAGAACTCATCACTTCTGAAATTTCGATAGCCTCATCTGGTTTTAATGTTGTAGAATGTGATAATGTTTCTACATCGGAAACTTCTGCCATTTTAGTTGTAGATTCAATTTCTATTTTGTGAGTCTCTTTTTGAATTTCCGTTGCCTCAGTTGACGTTATCAAATCCAATTCCTTGGTTTCTGATGTTTTCAATAAATCGGAGGTAAATTTAGATGTAACGGTGGTTGTTGGAGAGGTTATTGCTTCTGGAACCTGAGTAGTAAACTTCACTTCATCAGATAAAACTGGTATCGTAGTTATCTTACCAGCTTCCTCAGTAAAGGATGACATATCTGTTTCTTCACGAACTTTAGTGCTTGATTCTGTAAGGGCAGTTACCTGAGTAACTGCTTGAGCTTCTTCAGATTTGGTCGTTACTTCTAATGAAATTGTCTCAGTGGCTTCTGCTTCTGCTTCGATAGTTATTCCTTTAGTTTTAAGATGTTCAGTTGATTCTTCACTGATTGTGGTGCTCTTTTGGCCTTGCTCAGAAGTTGTTGTTTCCTCTGTTACAGCACTTTCTTGAGTAAATATTTCAGCTCCTGCAGATTTAGTTGTAACTTCTGACGAAGCTTTCACAGTCGATTGTTCTTCTACTTCATCGATTTTCTCTGTGCTTTTTTCTGGCGATACGGATAAAGAACTGAATGAGCTAATCGTTGATGCTGTACTTTCAACTGTTGTTTCTGATTTCACTTTTTCAGGTATAGAAGCTGTAACTCCTAAATCGGGAGTTTCAGTTATGAGTGGCGTTTTTTCTGTAACTCCACTTGATGATTTGCTTTCAGTACTTACTTTTCCTTCAGCAGAAGTTTCAGTTGATGTAATGGCTTCAGTTTCCGTCACTTTTTTAGTTACAACAGATTTTGTTTCTAATTCAACAGCAGGTTCTTTACTTGAGATGTCGAATTCTTCAGCTTCTGTGATCCCTTCTTCAGTAGTAAATACAGAACTAACAGGTGGCATTGTAGGTATTTTACTCTCTGTAAATGGAGGTATACTCTCGACTTCTTCACTTGCAGTGGAGAGCAGTTTTGTAACTTTATCTGATGTGATTTCAACCGCAGGAGATTCAGTACTTTCACTTGTCAAATTAATCTCAGTGGTGGAGGTAGCCTTTTCTTTGGTAAATATTTTTTCTACAGATAGAGGAGTCTCTTTCTCCGTACTTTCTGTGTCTTTGAACTGATCAGTGCTTTCGAATTTAGAAGTGACATCAGGAGCAGGAGCTTTAGTTGTTTTTGTGATTTTACTTTCAACAGTTGATTCAAAACTAATAGAGGGTAATTTACTTTCCAAAGTTGTGATTGTTGATTCCTCTCCGATTTCTTTAAGATCTACTGAAGAACCTTCAGCAGGTTCAGAAGTAGTTGTTATTGATTCTGTAACATTGTGCATAATTCTTGTACTTTTTTCTTCGGTCGATACTGTGTGTGTCACAGTAGACTCAGTGGCAGAGGATATACCAGTTTCTGATTTTGTAGCCATGCCAGAAAGGAATTCTTTAGGGGATACATCTAGAGTAGCACTCGTTGGTGTTTCTGTATCTCGCTCACTGATAATAGGGCTAAAACTGGAAGTTCCCATTTCAGCAGTTTCTGTAGTAAATATTGGTTTTTGTTCTTTCTTTGTTGTAATTTGATCTGTCACAAATTTCAATTGTTCTGGAGTTGAGTATTCACTAATGACTATGGGCTTCACTGTGGAACCTCTCTCTTCTAATGCAGTCACTTCTGCCTCGGCTAAAGTTGTTTCTATGGATACAGTTTTTACATCAAAGGAAGGTTCCGTGGTTGATATATCTAACTGCACCTCTGTGGTCTTTTCATCGGTGAGTGGAACAGAAATATTCTCACTGACAGTTGGCAAACTGGTTATGGTTGATGCTGCGGCTGGTATTTCTAATTCCTTTCGTTCAGTAGTAAATGAGATTCTTGTAGTCTTTTCTTCTTCGTCTGTTAATGCAGGCTGTACTGACTTTGTTTCTACCTCTAATGAAGGTCCCACAGTCGTTATTTCTAATTCAACTTCTTCTGCCTTTTCATCTGAAAGAGATGTAGAAGTAAATTCGCTTACTGTTGATGTACCAGCTGTAGAAGACAGAGTAGTCATTTTCAATTTCTTTTCCTCTGTAGTCAAGGAAACCGTTGTGATCTCTTCGTCAGCTGCGACTGCAGGTTGATGTCTTCTCTCAGTTATTAGTTTAGTTTCAGAACTCTTTTCTTCTGTAGATTTCATGTCAGTTTCCACAGTTGTTGAAAATTCTTTGATCGTGGCCTCATCGGTAGATTTAGTAGTTTCAATAAATTCTCTAACTGTGACGTCTTGTTTTTGATCAAATGTTGGCTCTGCAGTTTTTATTTCAGGAATATTTTCAAAGATTGTAGATTGGCTGCTTTCAGTGGTGATTTCTAATGTTTTAAATGTTGAAGGTGATTTAGAAATATCTAAGATTTCTTCTGATGCGCCAGTAGTAAATCCTGCAGCATCCTCGGAAAATTTAAGTGTCGTTTGCTCTCCTGTAATTGGAGAAGTGCCTTCAGTTATACGTAATGTGGAAGTAGGAGGAATTTTAGTCAGTGTCGTCTCTTTGTCTTCTGGTGCTTCTTCAGTTTCTGTATCAGCGAATTTGGATGTGAGAGTGGCTGAGGAAATCGAAGTTGGCACAGTGGAAAACATAAAACTGATTGGAATTGGTGTACTCAAATCCTTTGTCGTTACAGATGCTGTTCCAACAGTCACAATTTCTGTTGCCTCCTCTTCAGTAGCTAGAATCAGAGAAAAATTGTTACAAAACAACTATGTATAAAGCATTCAAATTAACAGTTAGTAATAATTTAAATTAGTTTCAATCATTTGGTGTTAAAATATTGACCTTAATATATACAAAATAAATAATGTTTTTAATAATGATTCATTCAAATAAAAATATATTCTCTTCAAAATGATAAATTACTTCGTTGTAGATGATTATGATTTTAAATAAGCATTCAGATAGAATTCTAAGCTTTTAAAGATTTCTTTTTCAAAAAAAGAACATGTTAAAATAGGATTGCCTCGACATCGGTAAAATAATAGAAACAAAGAGAATTTAAAATCATCTATAAAAATATAGGGAAATTTGAAATTTTAAAAGTGGGAAAATACAGGGAATTAATTTTTTTTAGTTCTTTCATCTAAAAAAGCTGTGATATCTTTAAATATTACAAAAATAAAAGATCGTCTCCTTAGCTCTAAAAATTAAAATATACCAAGCGGTATCACATCCCTTTTCTTCTACATGCATCAGTCTAATTTCAGACTGAAAAAACAATACCATTATTGGATTGGAGACTACAGCTACTTCAATATAGTTCAGTTACTGAACAAAAATACTTTTTTTAGTAGCGTGTTTTTATATTGTAGAAAAATACTTTTCTTTTTGCTATTTTAAAGCTATACCTTGTTTAAATTCACATTATTAAAAAAACGGTGCTATATTATATGAAAGGTGATTGGTTGATTTGCTTCTTTATTCCAAAATACACATTTTCAATGCATGTTAAGAATGTTCAAAGATCTGATTAAAAAAATTTCTGAAAAACATTAAGAAATAAATACGAAATATGCCTAGATTTATTTCAGGCAGAAATTCATGTAGATAATTTCTCATCTATTATTTTGAAGTCCTGAAAATTTTCTGAATTTTGGAAAGCTATTAAAATAATTTTTGCGTTGTCATTTGCCAATGCGTCTATGGAAAGTGCATTTGGATCAAAAAGGATATGCTTGATGGAACTCTAAAAGTAAATTCACAAATAGATCTAAGAATTGTATATGATGCCATAAAGTTTTATAGCAGTGAGTTCAATGATCCTATCTGAAGAAATTTGTTACAGTATGTAAGATTATAATATGTGACGTATTATAAAACTTAAGAAATGTAGAAAAAAATTTAAAACAAATATTCAATGAATGCAAAAAGCCTTTACAAATTAAATTGCTCTAAAAGAGAAAAAAAAATGAAACGGAGGACTAAAAAGTCTTTTGCAGAAATTGTTAATCATATTCATGAATTGTTAAAAAAATCTTTCAAATGCTTTGTGTTAAGTAATCATAAAATAATTTGTATCAGAATAACAAGGATGTTGCTTTATGTCTTATTTGAACTGAGTCCTCAATTTTTCTTGATTTTAAAGTATAGAATTTGAGGTAAATGATCAATATACCCCCCATATGTGAATTTGCTTTACAAAATTCTTGAAGATAATAAAAAAATTATAAACATTCATTTAATACATTTTTATTTCAGATAATTTTGAAATTTTACTAATTTCTCTTTGTTATTATTATTCTTTTGTGGCTAGCACATTGAATGCTATTCGTGTATTCACACAGGGAAAATTTGAGATTTTTTTCCGATTAAAGTAGAAATTCTGTATAAGCAGGTATTAAAATATACTTTATATAATTATATAGTGGGGTATTATAGTTTAATAATAATAATAGGAAACTGATCTTACAAATATATTTTATCAATACTTCGTCGGGGAAAATTCTAAACGTTGCTTTTGTTTGAAGTACATTCATATAAAAAACTTACAAATTGTCTTTCAAAAACAATGGTATTCTGCTGAAGAACAGAAATGAGATTCGCTCATTAGTCTGATTGCACCAATGAACCCAGCGCCGAAACTATTTTGTATATCCAAAATTAAAGTTAATTCTTCTTATGTTCTTTTAGATTCAACGTTTAGTAGCAATTTGTATAATTAATTATATTTTCTATATTCTTCTTATATTTTTTTAATTTAAAGCTATTGCATGCTTTCTTATAATTTTGTTTTTAAAAAACTAAGAGACGTTTTCTATCCTTTTCTTCAAACATCTTTTAAGCTGACATTTTCTTGCGCAAAACTTAACAGGTTGTAAGATAAATACTTCATTTAGTAAAATCTAAATGAAGACTTACGACATTTATATGAAGTAGGACAACATTCAAATTCTTTAAACGTATCAGGAATACAGCCTTGTTTTGGAATTTTGCAAACAATTTTGAAGCAGACAACTTCACCAGAGGCGCAATGACATTTTTCACAGGGTTCAAGAGTCAAAATAGATTCCCCGTCTTTATAGGAAGTTCCATTTATAACACAATCACCTTTAAAAGAAAAAATAATTATAAACGATTCATAAGTTATTCTAAAAATTATGGGGAATCAGTTCAGGGAAGTTGAAAATGTAGTTAATTTGTAAAAGATAATTAAATCTGTTAGTTTAACATTTCAGAAATAAATAAAATAAAACGACTATTTGATTATTGAATATTACATCCTAATAATATTTTTTTCTACAATAGTGTCGAATGTGTAAAAACTGTCTAGAACGTTTTTAAATTTGCCTCTTCTTGATTTTGATAAAACACAAATAAAAATATACATAAAATTTACTCCAGAGCTTAACTGCATTTAAATATGCACCATTTATTAGACAGTTTAAAGCTAAATTAATGTATCTAAAACCAATGTATTTAGTATTTCCATTTACTGTAATTAATATAACTCTTATTTTTTTTCAAAAATTGAAAATGTATTTCCAAGTGAAAAATCTGCAAAAAATACGTATTGTAAAATTAATATAAATTAAGAATAACTTAAAAAAATTTTTTGATAGTGGTGCATTTTTAATTTTCCTCGTATTTTATTGAAATAAAAAGATTCATTACTTTAAAACAGAATAAATATAAATTTGTCCAGTTTAAAATAATGCTATGCATTTTGAACAACGAAATGCATTTAACATTTCTCATGTGAGAAGCTTAAGTGAAAACAAGGGAGGACAGGTGCCACAGTATTTAATGAAATACATAATATAATAAGTAGTGAATTCATTACTTACTTTTCTCTGCAGTTGTAACTTCAGCTTCACCGATATCTTCTGTTGAAGTTTGAGGAGTCGTAGATTTGACTTCTATTTCATCAAATGCCGTTACTCTAGTTTTGTCTGATAAATAAGTAGATGCTTCAGTTACTGCCTCTGGAGTCGTGGTTGCCGTTGATGATGTAGATTCAGTGACAGGACCTGGTGGCTGAGATGTAATTTTGGTTTCAATAGTAGGCGATGTTTGTGATTCATCCAATAAAGAGCTTGTTTCAACGAGTTTTTCTTCTCCTTCTTGACTTTCTATATCTTGTGTTTCTTCTGTCTCCGGGGAAGCTGTAGTAGAATGAGTGCTGATTGTAGCTTCACTACTGGAAATGTAGAATTCAGTTAAAGTTATTGGAGTTTCAGGCTGTGGTCGTTTCTCCATCACTTTAGATGTAGTTATCTCCAAGTCAGGTTTAATTGTTTCTGAGGAATTAAGAGTTGATGTTTCAAATGTTTCTACAGAGAGTGTAGTTCCTATAGCTGGAGAAGTGCTTTCTTTTACACCAGTTGTAGAAAACTCTCTTCTATCTTCATCTTCTTTCATGGTAGTACTTGAAGATTCAGTCTCAGTTTCCGTTATTTCTTTAACAGTTTCAGATACCTTTCCTGTAATTAACTCCTCGGAAGCTGTTGTTATCTCAGAAATGTCTTTAGAAATGGAAGAGGGCTGTTCTGATGTTACTGATTCAATAGTGATTGGTGTTCTAGGCTCCTGTGTTGTTTCAAATTCGAAAGTAGTTTTTGAACTAGTTACCTTAAGAATTTCATCAGTTGTATCTTCCTCCCCCTTTTTAGGAGGTACTGAGGAAGTTTTAAGTTCGGCATGAGTGGTTACTTCCACTTCTATTGCTTTTTCTGACGCTAAACTGGCAGACAACAATTCCTCTGTAGTCTGAGAAGTCTCGCCTACTTTAGACAGAGTTGTCTTCATCTCGGGACCCTCTGTAGTATGTTCAAATGTTATAGTTTCCGCAGCTGCTTCTATAGTTAGAGGTTCTTTCGTTATCAAAGAAGTGCTAGGTAGTTCAAATGGTAATTCAGTATGAGATTTCGTTTTTTCCTCAGGGAATTCTTCAGCAGTACCCTCTGTCGGTAGTTTACTTATTTCATCGGCAACTTCGGTAGAAGTTGTTTTCTCGGTAGGAAGACTGGGAACAACAGTTGACAATGTTTGGATGATTTCTTCTTTTGACGTAGTTTTTCCTTTAAACTCCTCTAATTTTTCCGTACTAGAAGCTTCCTTTTCCGTTTCAATTGTTGTTACTTTAATAGTACTACCTCCAAATGTCTGTGGTTCAGATAATCCCTTTTCAGTCGACATATCCATTAGATGAGATGTAGCATGTGTAATGCTTTCAGTAGTACTTAATAAGTCTTCTGAAACGTCAAATTTATCATGGAATGTCGTAGCTTCAGTTTTTTCCTTCAGTATTTCAGCAGTTTCTGTTGTAGATTCACTTATAGGTGTAGTAGAATGTGCAACAACCATGGAATCTACTGCAAATGTTCTATTACTCTGAATTGTATCTTCCACAACAATTGAAGTTTCAGTTTTACTAAGATCCTCATGTTCAGTGATAACAGTACTAGATGTTGTAATCGGAGATTTTTCGGAGAGATCCCCAGTTTCGGATATATGTTCAGGTTTTAAGGTAGAAAATTCTGCATCAGTGGTCTTAGATGTAGTAAATTCTTTTTCATCAGGCTGTTTCGTTTCCCTTGTAGTGGTAGTCTGCAATTCGAATATGGACGTGGAAGTTTTCTGTTCAGCTGATATTTCGCTAGGTTTTACACCTACAGTGGATGATGTGATCTTTGGCTCTAGTTTTTCTTTTGTAGTTAGGCGCTCTTCATCGTAAAGGGTAACTAAATCAGTTTCATTTTTAAATTCGGTTGATGTTGTGCTTATTGCTATTTCCTCGTCAAACGAAGTAACTTTAGTAACAGCTTCACTTTCTGTGGTTTCTTTTTGTTTCTCATCAGAAGTGTCTATTTCAGTAGTTGTTACTTCCTTTGATCGAGTAGTTTCTCCTAGCATTGTTGTTTCTACTGGACCGGAAGTTGTAAGCTCTTGTGAATAAATTGTACTAGAAATATCAGAGATTACTTTGCTCTCTGTTATAGATGCTTCCGAGCCAATTTCTGTTGCTAGAGTTGCATCAGAAGATAATGATGTTTCTTTGACAGTTGGAGTTTCTGTTACATCCACAGGTTTCTCTGGCCGGAGAGAGGTGGTGGCTCCTGCCTCACCCAATTTTAACGTCGTTAATTCCTTTTCTAATAATTTTGTTGAAGTAATGCTACTTGTTGATTCAACTGTGACAGTACTAAATTTTGTTTCTTTAGGAGTTTCCTTTTCTGTTTCTGAAACGGGTGTAATACTAGTATCCTCTGCATGGCTAATTTCTTTCATATCAAAACCAGTTACCTTTACAGTTTCCTTGTCGGAAATTTCTAAAGTTGTAGGTGTTAATTCTGTAGTTGAAACTATAGATATTTCCGAGGGTTTAACAACTTCTGTCTGCTTCGAAACATTGATTGTATCTTCTGTAATTTCGGATTTAGTAGATAAAATTGTGGTTGATTCTCTTGATGTCATAGCAGTAGGCTGAGTAGAGATTTCAAAATCTTTATCTTCAGCTGTAGATGCTGCTTTTCCTGAAATTTGGAAAGATGCAGGTGTTGTTATATCGGCAAGTCTTTCAGCTTCAGTCGTATCTGAAGGAAGCATTGTAGCTATGTCTTCAGGTTTAGTTTTTAATGTTGAGGTTGCGCTTTTGAGAGAAACAGCAGGTGTAATTGTAGTTTCTGCAGATTCCTGAATTTCTGTTGTAATGTCAGGTCTGAATGCACTAGATTTTGCTGTGCTAAAAGACAAATCTGTTTGAGAGAACACATCTGTAGTAGACATGATCAAAAGTGTGGTTGGCTTTGTTTCCTTCTCTCCAAGCTTTGTTTGTTCACTTATTCCCGCTGGTGTCTCAGTAGCGTGAGTTTTCGATGTAAATCCTGTTTCACTCGTTTTTTCCTCGATATCTGCAGTCTGTTCAGGAGATTCGGTAATTTGTTCAATTGTTGACTGCTTTTCTTCTAAAGATTCATCAGAAAGAGTGAAACCTTCAGTTGATATAGATGAAGATTCAGTGACACTACCAAGTTTGTCTGGTTGTTTTTCGGTACTCGAAGTCGTAAAACTTGTCTCGCTTTCTTTAGAAATATCTTCTTTTGATGTTGTTAGTGGGATTTTTGTGGGGATAAATATGGTCTCAGTTTCAGTTTCTGAAACTTCTTTTGTTATTGCCATCTTCGTAGATATTTCTTCATCTTCCTCACTTTCTTTTATCGTGATTATTTTTTCAGTTACTTTACTGGAACGGCCTTCAGATTCTTCTGTTGAAGTTGACATTTTTGTATCCTCACTTTCAGAAGTGACTTTTGAAGCTTCTAACGTAGTAGTTGTCTTAAATTCAGTAATTTTTGGAGATTCAGATGTCACTGTCGCAATTTTTTCGCTTACTTCAGCTTGCTGTTCACTGACTGAAAATATTTCTGTAGTTTCAGTGACAGCAGAAATCGGCGTTAAGGAATGGTCTGTTTCTTCTGTAGTTATTGTAAAAACAGGTTTAACCGATTGATCTGAAAAGCCCTTTATTCCCAAACTATCTGTTGTTTCTACTAAAGTGGCTGTTGTTTTTTTCAAATCAGTGATAGAGGCAATGTCACTGCTTTCCGACGTTTTCATTCCTTCGCTCGCAGTCACCTCCAATTTAGTTGTTTCATCGGATACTACATCTGTTTCTTCTGATAAAGTAGATAAATCAAATGCAAGCGATGTGTCTGAAACCGTAGATTTTTCTGATGCTGTTGTTTCTTTTGGTGTAGATTTATCTGAGAGAAAAACAGATTCCGTTGTTTCCTGTCCAATGCTGGTTTGTTGTGATTCAGTGCCCAAATCAAACATAGATTTATCAGTGATTGAAGTTTCTCTTTCTGTAATTACAGTTTCTGTAAAATCTGATGTTTTCGTTGAACTCAAAGATGGGGTAACACTTGTACTTGATATGGTTTCAATTTCTGGCATTTCTGTACTGGCGGGTGACTTCGAGGCAAATGTTTTATGTGTGGTAATCTCACCTTCCAAAGTAGTATAGGAGGTAGAGGACGATACTGTGATCTCTCCCGATGTAGTGGATATTTTCTTATCGAAGTCCAGTGTTGATTCATCTGTAATAACCCTCTCGCCTTCCTTTGCCTGTGTCATATCAGGAATTAAACTAGACGTTTCTACTTGAGGCTCTGTTGTAGTTTTATCTACAAAAATATGCACAGTTGATTCAGATTCAGCTTCTTCTGTCGAACTTGTACCGAATTTACTGTCAGTAATAACATCTTTTATAACAGGAGTGGATATTTCAGTAGTTAAATCCATTTTATCAGCTCCAAGAGTTGAAATTTGTTCTTTTGTTTTTCCATCAGGAATTTCAGTTGTAATTTTTGTATCTTTTCCTTCAGATATATCACCCTTTTCCGGTGCTTCTGTCGCTATTGATGAAGTAACGATGGTATCGGACAAAGTGGTTGCTTTCAAAATTGGTGATGTATCTTCTCCTCTTTCGGTTTCCGCTGGCATTTTCGAATCATTCTTTTCAGAAACTTGAGATAAATCGAACAAAGTAGATCTTTCTGTTGTGGACAGCTTTTCAGGAATAATTTCTATAGTTGTTGATTCACTGGAAATTCCCTCTGATGTAAGCAGTTCTTTTGTTTCAGATTTCTCAGTAACTTCTGAAGTTTCAAAAGTCGATTTAGTTACTGCTTCTTCTGCAAGCGCATCTGATTTTTCAGAAGTAAATTTCGTTTCATCGGATATTTCTGTGGTTACAAAAGGTGTTTTTGATTCGCTAATTGTGTGCTCTGTCGGAGTAAAAGTTTCTTTTTTGTCATCAGATGATGCCGTAAATGCAGTCTTCTCAGGAACAAGGGTAGTAGCTTTCGATTCAAAAGCTTCGTCAGCAGTTTCTTCAGATTTGATCGTTGGAAGAGTTGTTAAAGTGAATTCTGTCTTCATAGAAGTATCACTCATTGTTATTGTTGAAGTAGTACTAGAAAATGTTTGATTCTCAATTGCCAGTGCAGTAGTCAGTGATACATCTGCCAAGCTACTTTTTGCTTCATCTGTGCCATTCTCCGATGTCACAAGAATAGTTGTTTCAGAAGTTACAAATTTTGTTTCTTCTGAAACTCCAGTTGCAGCAGTGCTCTGAGGCAATTCTTCACTTGTAGGAAGAATACTTTCTTTCTTTTCGTCCATTTTAGTAACGAAAATCTCAGAGATCGTTGTCAACGGTTCTTTTTCCGTTAAATCTTTAGATACCGGAATTTCAGTGGTAGAAATTTCAGTCAGCGAAATATCATCTGAAACTGCTACGGATGTCTTCGTATCTTCTGATGAGCTTGTCGTTTCTGTCTTCCTTTTTAAGTCTAATATGTCAAAAGAGGAACCTGTCTCTGAAGTTATATGATCTGTAAATATGTCTGGATGTCTTGAAGTATCCGTTACTTCTCCAGATGGGGATATTTCTGAGGAATCTATTGTAAAATGTTTTGTGGATTTTTCTGTTACGGTTGTCGTTTGATGTTCTGTTTCCAAAGTAGTGTCTTCTGAGACAGAAGTTTGTTCTTCTGCTACTTTTTCTGTTATTTCTTCTGCATCACTTAGAGTAAATGATACAACTTCCTGAGTCGTTAAAGTTACTTTCGATTCTTTGAAAGGAATAACTGGTGTTTCATCTGTTTTCTCGATCTCAACTTTTTGTGTAGTTTTTCCGACTCCAACAGAAGTTGAAACATCACCCTCTTTGGTTGTTTCAGTAAATTCTTCCATGGGAGTAGGGATTTTTTCTACTTCGGTCTTTTCTCCAATAACACTTGGAGTGGAAGATCCAGGCTTACCTGTCGTAATACTGAATTCCAAATCTTTAACGGTAGTAGATGTTTCACCAACTTTTTCGATCTCAGTTTCCATAGTGGTCATCTCTTTATAAACAGATGTTGGTGACACAGTTTTTTCAGTTACAGTCGTGAACGCTTTACTTAGATCTGTAGATATATCTTTCGTTTTCTCTCCCTCTGCTTTTTCTGATATTTCCTCAATATCACTTACAGTGGATGAAAGAAGTTCACTAGTTGCCGTAGTTAATTCAAATTCTTTGATGGAAGAAGTCGATGTTTCAACCGTTTTCTCAATCTCGGGTTCGATAGTTGTCTTTTCTTCACCAACAGAAGTTAACGAAATAACTTCTTTTGTTTCTTCAGTAAAGTCCACCATTGGCGCAGTAGTTATTTCTGCTTCCGATTTTTTTGTAATTTCCACTTCATGGCTTGAAGTGTCTGTAAGTGGCTCTATTGTCGTCACAGAAACTTTCAGTTCTTTAATAGACGTTGTAGTGGTTCCAGTTTCTTTCTCCACTTCAACAGCTTGTGTGGTCTTGTCAGTTGTCGACTCTTCTGTTGTTTTTGCTTCACTAGGAGTCAATGAAACACTCTTTTCGGTTATTTCGATTAATTCTTCTCCAGGTGTAGTGGTTTCTTCTGCTTCTATCTTGTCCGTTATTTTTTCCACACTACTTGGAGTAGTTGATAAAAGTTCACTTATTGTTGTGGTAATAAATTCTCTTAAAGTAGTAGCCAATGTTTCAACTGATTTCTCAGTTTCAGCTTCTTCTGGGGCTTTTGTACCAACTGAAGTCATCGTGCTGGCTTTTGTGGTTGCTTTGGTAAATTCTTCTCCTGGAGTAGTAGTTTGTTTCTCTTCCGCATGTTCTGTTGCTTTCTCAATATCGCTTGAGGTCGACGATATAGATATGCTAGTAGTTCCAGTTAATTCTACTTCCTTAAAGGAAGTAGTTTCACTCATTTTCTCGGTATCATCTGTCTGTGTGCTTTTCTCAACAGCAATAGAAGTTAATGACACAGCCTTCTCAGTTGCTTCAGATAATTCTTTACTTTGTTCAGTAGATGGTTCCTCCATTTTTACACTTTCTGCTTTCTCAGATATTTCATTCGTAATACTGAAAGTGGATGATACAGGTTCGCTGGTCGTTATAGTTGCTTCAGATACTTTGATAGAAGTAGTCGATGTTCCATCTGCTTTTCTGATTTCGCCATCTAGAGTTGATTTTTCTACATCAATAGGAGGAATTGAAATAGTAGTTATTTCAGCTTCATCTTCTTCTGTCAATTTATTTATATCACTTTGAGTGAAAACTGTAGGTTTACTTGTTGTTACGGTGAACATTTCTTTGCTGGGTGTAACGGATGTGTCAGCCTCTTTCTCAGCTTCTGATTCTTGGGTGATTTTCTCTATTTCACTAGAAGTCAGTGAAAAATCTTTTCCTATTGTTGTTGTCCCAGTAGTTTTCTCAGCTTCCGCACTTTCTGTTGCTACTTTACTTGGCACTGTGGTCAATTCAAAATCTTTGATAGTAGTAACCGATGTTTGAATTTCTTTTTCAATTTCAGCCTGTAGAGTTGTCTTTACACTAACAGATGTTAATGAAACAGCTTCCCCAGTTGCTCCAGTTAGAGCTGTAGCGAAAGAAGTAGTTATTTCATCTTCTGGCTTTTCTGTTATTTCTTTTACATGACCTGGAGTGGATGTTGTAGGTTTCTCGGTCGTTGTTGTTACATCAAATTCTGTACTGGGAGTTACCGATGTTTTAACTGCTTTCTCAATATCAGTCTCCAGAGTTGACTTATCTGCATCAACAGAAGTAGATGTCTCCATTGTTTCAGTAATGTCTTCAGCCGGAACAGTAGTTATTTTAGTTTCTGCCTGTTCTGTTATTTTCTTTAGATCACTGCGAGTGGATGATATGGATTCGACAGTTGTGATTGATTCAAATTCTTTTATACTAGAAGTACTATCAACTTTTTCAGTCTCAGCTTCTTGTGGAACTTTCTCTGGAGGTGTAAATGTCAGTGTCACAGCGTTTTCAGGTGATTCGGTAAGTTCTATATCTGCACGTGTAACCTCGATTCCTTCCTTTTCTGTAACTTCAGATACAATTCGTGGAGTCGTCGGTTTTTCTGTCGTTGTTTTAAATTCCAATTCCTTAGAGGCAGTTGCCGATGTTTCACTTATTTTAACGATTTCAGGTTCTATTGTGGTTTTTTCTGCATCAATAGAAGTCAATGATATAGCTTTCTCTGTTGTCTCAGTTACGTCTTTAGCTGAAACAGTAGTTAGTTCAGCTTCGGCCTTCTCTGTTATTATATGATGCGAAGTGGATGATGCAGGTTCCTCGGAGGTTGTAGCAAGCTCCGATTCTTTTATGAATGTAACAGGAGTTTCAGTTGCTGACGTTATCTCAGGCTCTTCAGTTGTCTTTTCTACACCAAAAGTAATTGATGAAATGTCTTTTTCGGTTGCATCAGTAACATCTTTGCTCGGAGAAGTAATTATTTCATCTTCTGCCTTCTTTGTCACTTCCGTAACGCGACTTGGAGTGAACGACACAGGCTGGCTAGGCGTGGTGGTTGATACAAATTCTTTGATGGGGGTAATCGTTGTTTCAAATGTTTTCCCTGTCTCTACTTCTAGAGTTGTCTTTTCTACGGCAATAGAAGTTAATGAAACACCTTTATCTTTTATTTCAGTAATATCTTTTACTGGAACCGTAGTTATTTCAGCTTGTAATAGTTCTGTAATTTCTTTTGTATCGTCTCTAGTAGAAGATGTAGATTCTACAGTCGTCGAAGTTAATTCAAATTCTTTGACGGGAATAGTAGTTGTTGTACCTGCTTTCTCAACCTCAACCCCCTGTGTAGTTTTCTCTGGAACCACCGATGTCAGAGACACGCCTTTCTCGGATGTTTCAGTGAATTCTGTACCAGTAACTTTAGTTCCTTCCTTTTCTGTAATTCCATGAGTTACACCTAGAATAGATGGTTCAGATTCGGTTATTGTTGTCGTAAATCCCATTTCTTCCTTGGGAGTAACGGATGTTTTAAACTCTTTTTCGAATTCAGTCTCTTGTGTGACCGTCTCTTCAACATTAGTAGCCAACGTCACTGCTTTCTCTGTTGTCTCTCTAAGTTCATCTCCTGCGATAGTAGTTTTCTCAGTTACTTCCATTGTTTTTTCTCCCGTAGTACTTGTAATCATAAATGCAGGTTCGCTGGTCGTGGTGGTGAATTCGAAATCTTTTGGAGATGTTGTTGACATTTTATCAGCTTGTTCCATATCAGTCTTTTGTGTAGTTTCTAAACCAATAGATGTAACTGAAACTGGCTTCTCACTTGTTTCAGTGTATTCTTTACTTGAAACTGTTGGTTCTTCCGTTTTCTCGGCATCTGTTATTTCCTTTTCACCACTTGGAGTAACTGTTAAGTGTTTCTTGGTAGCTTCTGTTATTCCCATTTCATCGATCGGAGTAACTGTTGTTTTCCCATCATCGATTTCGGCGTCTGCTTCTGTCTCACCGACGTCTTCTTTTATAGGAACTGTAACTTTGGTGTCAGTCACGGTTTCAACAACCGTTACTTTTGTCTGTGCTTCACTTACACTTGTAGGAATCTTAGGTGATTCTGTGGTCAGTAATTCTGATTCTTTGTCCTTCGTAAGATCTGTAGATTTAATTTCCACACTTTCTGTAACTAATGAAGCACTTGCAGTTGAAACTGTCACTACTTCTTCGCTGACTGTTGTCTCTCCAGAAATATCTTCAACAGATATAGCTTTACCTGTAGTTGTATCAATTCCCAATGATTCAGTAATTGCCTCAGCAGCAAGAGATATCTTCTGATCTGTTGAAGTATCCAAAATATCTAGAGTTGTCTTCTTCGAATCTAGAGGTTCTTCAGAAATTTCTGATTGTGTTTCTTTTATAGTTGCAGTAGTTAGTATAGGTTCTTCACTTCTATCTGTGTCATCTAATATATGAAGAAAACATGCAATTTAAAACATTAAAATAACCTCATTTAATAAAATTATGGTTGTATTCATTGTTTAACCAACTATAATTAAAAAATGATGCATTTGAATGTTATGGAACTAATCTCTTTTTTAAAGTTATTATGCGATCTTAATGAATTTATTTTTTTTAAATAATTTTAATTTTATTTTATGAAATAAATAGGGATTACTTTTTGAGGCCTATTGAAAATATAAGAGATTTCATTCCAATTTTTGAAAACTATATGTTTACATTCGATATCAAACGTTTATAGCTCATTGATGCAGTTAATCACTAGCTCTTACAAACTGTAGTATCATTGTGGAAAATATAGAATGGCTGAATCATTACCAAATGTATGTTGATAAATATAATGAAATGGATCATTGCTTTAAGAATCTCTGGTACGGTTCAACAGCAAATACCAGAAAGTAATATCGTTATCTTTGATCCTAACCCCTTTTTATATTAAATTATATAAGGTGGCATTCATCACTTTTGCACACTCTACAAATGCATAGAGTTTTACTACATATCATAGGACATACACAAATATTAAATGATCGAGCTCATTTAATATTGGTAATTAATGAGTACGAGTCATTTAATATTGATTTATTGGAACGTAAGTTAAGTTTAGAGTTAAAAAAATTTAAACAAGTTCATTCTTTTTTATATCCCTCTTACTAGGAAATGTTCAATATTAAATATATATCCTCTTAAATATTTATAAGTAATTTAAAATAATAAATAAAGCAATATATCTTTAACTGCTCACTTTTAATTAATTTATTTATTAAAATAAATTATAAGAAAATAAAAATACTATAGAATGGAAAGCATGTGAAAAAAAATCATACATTCGTTTAAAAATACGCACCTTTAAAAAATAAAATTTGAAGAATTTACTTTAAATTTTTCTGTTGTTAATGTATTTTAAAGGAGAATCAATCTCACTTAAATGTTCGTCGAAAACTAATTTTTTCTATTTGTAAAAGAAAATAATTCCTTTTGTTCCTGGCTGCTTTTTTATATTAGCAGATAATAAAATTACTTACTGATTTTACGACACAAATTATGAAATAATTTTGAAAATAACAAAATAATTATGTTAATTTATAAATTTATAAAATTTGAAGTTTTTGTATTTTTTTGTAACCCCATCACTTCATCAAATAACTTTAAAAGTTCCCTCTCTATGGACTGAGACATTTTTTGTCGTTTTATCAGTTTCAAATCAACTTAAAATTTTAAAGGCTAAAAATTTTAAAAGTGTTTGATAAACAGAAAAGTTTATACAAAAATTAGAATTTCATAACAAATATAGGGATATTTATTCAAATCGAGTCATTTGAAAATTTAATGAAAAATCTTTGATATTAAGAAGCTTGGCTGAAAGATACTATAAAGTTATTACTATTTTCATGAGATGTCCATCATTCATGTAATGTCAATTTGATTTTCGCTGCTACATAACACATTCAAGAGCTCACTTTATGCATAAAAAGAGATTTTGTTTGAACCTCATCCCCTTATTCTGCCATTAAATATGTGCAGAGGATTTCAAAACTTAAATTGAAGGGGATATATGTATGTTTTTTATCACGGGTACAATAACTGACTTCTTTGAGATCAACTTCCCATAATTTAAATAAGCTTGACTTCAGCAAATTTTCAAATCGAGATTCCGATTGTGGAAAAAAGCAAGCTGTTTTTAAAGTTTTAAAGCACACACTCTAGTTATTTTACAGTCTGTTAAGGTAACTTCCAATTCTCAAGCATAATTTCCTATAAAAACATGCTATGAATTAATGAAAAATTTTCTAATTTTGTTATTCCGAATTTTATACTAAAGGTTCAGCGGGAAAATCTGTATATAATAAAAATTATTGTGGTAATGATACAATTGATGATAACGAATATTTTAAAAAAGATTTCTGGTGGTTAACTAGAGTACGATTAAAAAACATAAATTATAACTTCCTTCCCTGCTTCAATAAAATCTCCAACTGAATTGTTTTACTTACCACAAATGTATTTAGGACAACATTCCTCCGGTAGTTTCTTTATTTTGCAATTATTTCCAGACTCAGGTGGCTTCAGATCACATTCCACTTGTTCGCACTGTACAACACTATTAACACAAATGCAGTTGAAACGACATGGATCTGAAGAGGGTACTTTCTCTTTGCTTTGGTACGTCTTGTTTTCGTGACGGCAGACTCCTAAAATTTGAAAAATGAAAATGTTAATGATATCCAATCGTTTATACGAAGACATTGATTCTGTCATGGGATTAAAATAATGCTGCAGGACATATAACTAATTCCGTCGCTAACAATCATAATTTATTCCTCAAAAAGATATTTATTTGTGCAAATTAGAGAAACTTTGAGGAATCATTTTAGTTGTTTACCGATTTTCTCACGGAAATCTGCTTGAAGAGGAAAAACAAAATAAATACTTATTTTATAAAAAAAAATTTATCATATTCAGAAATTCACAACACATTTTATTAGCAGAATATTCACATGCCAAGAAACCAGAGAATTTTTTTAAAAAAATTTCTCGCTTTGAAATAACCTTCTACATCCCCCCCCCCCCAAACACATGAAAATGAGTAGGAAAGTAATCGACGTAGTTCAGCAATGGAAAGATTTGAAATAATGCATATGTTCGCATTAAAATACAGCAATAATGCTATATTAAAAAAAAACCAACATTACATGATAATGTCTGCCCAAATTATACGATTTCTGTACAATTTGGACAGGAAATTGTATGCATTCAATTTACAATAAGCAGAAATGCAAAAAATGTTCCTTGTAATTGAATCGGATTTAATCATTAATTTAAAATGGTAATATATCTCACCTTCACCAGGTATAGGTCTACTAGGGAAGAATACAGGTTTTCCCGTCACTTTCGGAGAGGTTACAGACGTGAAGAAATCATCAGGAACTTCGGTAATCTTTGGCTCTCTTGGGCGGGAAACTAAATCTGACGTGACGAATGTTACATTTTCAGCAGAGTGACTTTCGGTTACCAATTCTGAAACTTCACCCTCCAATGCAGCTGTAGTAATCTCCTCGAGGCCTTCTGTAATTTTGTCGGTAGTGGAAAAGTCTGGTGTGAGTTCAGTTGGCACAGAAGATATATGTAAGTCTTTGATTCCAGCATCTTGCAGGGTGATTAGTGGTCTAAGACTGGTTTCTAATTCAGTTGTGGATAATTCTGGTATTAATGGCGTATGATCTTCACTTATGGATACATTTCTACCGATATCTTCGACTGAAGCAAATGTAGTCAAGAAATCGGTTATTCCAGTAGTAGGTGCTGTAACAGAAATTAAAATAAATGTTTTGAGAAAAACATACAACGATTCAAATTTTAATATAAGATACAAACCAATTTAACTTAAAATTTTTTATACAAAATAAATAAACAATGAATGTTATAATCGAAATTTGATTTTTTTATGAGAAACAGACGTTCTATATAGCATCGAGTGATTTTCAACAATCTATAAAAAAGTATTAAATTTTCAGATGCTTCATGGACTTTTGAAATGCCCAATCATGAATATATTATCTAGGAAATCTATTAATTCCTTAAATAATCTTAGGAAAGGACGAAAAAAGCAGAAATTCTTTTTACTTCCGTCAAAGTATAAAAACATGTTTTCAATACTTGTTTGTACAATTTTTTATGTGGAATTAGAGAGAGAATTTAAAAATCAATCATCTGTAAATTAGTAATTTTGCAAAATAGCATTTTGAGTATCGAACATTGATCATCAATAGCATAATTATTTCAACAGAAATTATGGAATACAAATTAAAATGAAATACAATTCAGCGTAACTTACGACATTCGTATTTTGTTGGGCAACATTGTCCCTCTTCTATTTCACCAGGAACACAATTATCTGCAGGAGGAGTGCATTCTTGTACGGCACATACCGTTTCATGTTTCATGCAGTAACAAGTTTCACAGTTATTACTTGAAGGCACAGATTCCCCATCCTTATACATAACACCATTGACTTTGCATCCTAGAATGATTTTAAATTTGTATTAGAGAAAAGAAGAAATACATTCTTTTTCTTAATAAATATACAACTATATTAATGAATCTTGAAAACTGTATAGCCCGAGTTCTTTCGTTGGAGGAAACAATAACGTCTGGAGAAATAAAGAAGGAAAAGGGACTTATAAATTGAAGTAAATGTGTATAGCATATTTTTATACACAATGTGTTATAGTTTTATACACACAAAAAATTACGCAAGGCATTAAGATAAATAACTGTTTTACTTTATCCACAAATCTATATTTGTGTAATACTAAGGATCAATATTTGTACAAAGAATATAAGATGATAGATAACATACCTTCGTATTCCGCAGGCTCCATAATTCCAGGAGGAATAGTTGTAGCTGCCTGATCCGCTATGAAAATATAATATTAAATTAATATAAGGCTGCAGATTATACAGAGATTTAACAAATAAAGTAAAATTGATTAAATAAATTTAAAAAATGCTTGTTCAATAGTAGAATTATTCATTATTTTTTTAATTACTGTCAGTACATTTTCAATAAAAAATAAATTTCCAAGAAGATTTTATTATTATTATTATTATTATTATTTTGAATTATTATTATTTCCTCTGAAATATATTTCAAAAATTGTAGACAATTTCAACTGACTCAGCGTCAGGTGCGTTTAACTTTATATTTAAAATAAAATCTAAAGTCAAAGAGCATGAGAAAAAATCCTGAATTACATAATGTTTAGTCTTAAGCTTGCACTTTATTAATTTTTGCTTATGAAGAATCAGAGAAACTGTTTGTTCTGTTGCTTTCCGTGCACTTTCCAATGGATACATTTATCATTCATTTTTTTTTTTGTTTCCTCCATAGCTTTATCTATAAAACACTGCGCCTAAATGTTCTTTAAACTTTTAAATGTTTAAAGTCTTATCCATATTTTTTCTCCAATAGTTTTCGCCGAATGCGTGGCATTTTTTTCCTTGTAAAAATTCTTCAATAGGCAATATTTTAAATGGGGTTACACTGAAAAATGAGCATTGAATTACATTGCACAAAAATTCCGTTATTCATTTATATATAAAAAAAATAGAAATGTTTACATTTTATAATTTAACCATTTAATTCAATAAGTCAAGATTTTTAAAGTGTTTGAATTGAGTTTTTTTTAAAACTCAATTCAAAGGTTTTTAGAATTTACCAGGGAATGTACACTGTAAATAAAATTCAATAATGTTTTTTTATTAATTTATAGTTTTTAATAATTCCATTTTAATCATGATTTTATTCAATTTCGAAAAATATTGGATAATTTTACAATACATAAATCACAAATTAACTTACTGCAATTATATCTGGATGGACAGCAACTTCCGGGTTTATACTGAGGAAAGCAGCCATCGATTTCTAATTCGCATTGTTGCATGGTGCATACTGAAGTGTTTCTAATGCAGTAGCATACTTCGCAGGGTTTCATGGGATCCATACGGATGCGAGCTCCTTCATCATAGTACAATCCATCCAGATAACAACCTGTAATACAAAGAGCAGCTTTAATTGTTTGGTCTATTTTTCAGAATGGAGCGTATTTTAACAAAAATTCTAACTATTTCATTATAATCTTTTACAATTTATCATAAGATGACTCAGAACTATTATGAATCCTGAAGTGAACTTTAAAGTTATAATTCCATACTGTAAAAACTAAAACATAAGCGTAAAATTCCATACATGCTTCTTTTATGAGATAATTATGAAAGGATTCTTAGTCATAAGATAGCTGAGCGAACAAAATATATACATATATTTTGCTTCGATAACGAATAAAATAACGAAGATGATGAAGAAGAAGAGTTGCGTGAAATTCGAATCATAAATTTAAATATAACTAATAGAATGACACTGAAGAAAAAATATGTGAAATAAACACAAATCCTATATTTTTTCCCATTTACAAATTTATATTTTTATATTTAAGGTATAAATTTATTTTATCTAACAAATATGAATGATAAATTTAGCATTTTTTATATCTTATTTCCGAGTATTGTCACGAAATCAGTTAAGATAATAATATATTCAAGATTTAACTACTTAAGACAGCATTTATTTTAAAATGCAGATATCTTTAAAATGTAAATGTCTATAAATCCTTCAAAGATTAATGTTAAATAGATGCACGCCAATAATATTTCAAGAAAGCTTTTCTTTAACATCTGATTATTGAGTCACAATAGTATGAGATCACTTTGTTTAGCTTATTTAAGAACCCGAATAAGATGCCGAGTAATTTTTCTTGAAGGTTTTATACTGAACGGGAAAAGCCACATCTGCACTTAACAAGCACGAAGCTCCTGTCATACTACCGACGGCATATCTGTTTTTATTACAGAGGATAAATTACTTTTTTCCTCTTGCATATTAAGCAAATTTGACACATGTCTAAATGACATATTAAGAAAACAACCTTACATCATGCCCTTTTTATTACACTTTTTCTCTCTCGGGAATGGCAACTGTCTAAATGCTGCAAAGGAGTGCAAAGTACTTTTTGTTTTTTGTTTTTTAGGAGCTCCTTCAAGAGAAGTGAAAACACGACAATAGAAATTATGCAAAAAATTTCTTCTCAATGTCTGTATTCCAACACTTCTCGGTAATAGTCTGCGTTTTCTTTTTCCTGTGCCTCCCCAGAACACCGTTAGCAGCAGCGGAATCTTTTGCATATCGTATGCAAAACACCATGGTACCATACATCCAATGTCAACAATGAATGCAATCGGGGATATAAAGAGAACACAGTTCGATGATTTTTACGACGTGAGTACAGTTTTCTTGTAAAATATGAATGAACTGCTTACCTCTGGGCTCAGTGTCTGGCTGCTCTGTCGTGGAGTGCGGGTATGCTAGAAAAAAAAAGATAAAAAAAAACCATTGTAGTGAATGAATTATCTAACAAGCCTTGAATACTTTTATTATTATTTTTTTTCGTGAATGAGTGTTTTTTTTTTTTTTTTTCATATTTATGATTTGGGTAGGAATGTATGCACTAACGACGAAAGAGAAAAAGAACTGTTTGCTCAGATACAGTTCTAACACGTGCGTAACGTGCATACCAATATTGTTTGCATAAAGTTACACATTCTTTAGTTGAATATGGTACCACTGCAACAATCATTTGAAAACTTTAAATTAACTGAACTCGTGCATTTTTTTAATTCGAGGCCCAAGAAGCTTTAATCGCGTTTTGGACTAGCAAAGTAAATACAAAAAAACAAAAAAAACCCCCCAAAAAAAAACAAGCATCAATTAATGGCTGATTGATTTTAAGTACAATCTGTTAATGATAACCGTTTGGCAAACTTTAATGCAATCTAGGTCCAATTTATTTTCTTGAATAAAGTATGAGTTCATATGATAGCATCCTTTACGATCAGCTGGAATCTCGAATAAAAGAATAAGAAATATTAAAATTGAGAAATAAATTATTTCGATTTAATTTATATTAATCCAATTTGAAGCAACGGAATTGTTATTTATTGACGGACCTGGTAAATTTTAGCCATTTTCAGATGACAAGACGACACATGAATATTTATTCCCCTTTCCCAAGCTTTCAAGCTACATGAATTCAGGAATATTTTATCTTTAATTTTAACTTTAACGTGTGTCAAACCTTCAGGTATCGAGAATATTCGAAGAAATTGTATTTCGAGTTCGAGATTTCTATACCTTCTCATCTTAAATCCGTGACTCTCGAAAGAATTTGTATCCCTAAGGTGTGATCGTACTATTTGGCCTCCGTACTCCCGCTAATAACGAAGTGAATTATCAAACTAAAAGAGGAATTACACTTCCTCTAATTACTTGATTATACTTTATGTACATTTTAAGTAACATAACTTTTTTCATGTTTGTTTTCACTCTGGAGTTTTATATTCGGCCTTTTACTTTAAGACTAATTGGTGAATGAAATTTTAATAATTTCCGAAGTTAATTAATGAATTAACTTCATCTTGATTTGGGGACACTACTTGGGGAAAAGTTTGAAAATAAAAATAGACCCAAAAATAAAAATAAAACAGTACATGGTTTGAAACAATGATAAAAGTGTTATAATTTAATTTAATTAGTTTTATTATTTTTAAAACAAGCTATTCTTTTCGATGTTTTTATGAAATGTTTTCAACTTTATCCAAAAGAAATACATTTAAAGATGCTGGAATGAAATAAGGCCTGTGATCAAATTAGTGCATGAGAATATGTATATATTTTAACACGAGTTACCTTGAGGACACCAAAACGTTGGACAACAGTCTCCGACGCGCTTTTCTGAAACGCAGTTTTCTCCCAGAGGTTTTACAAATGGGCATACCCTCAAGTAACACATCAGAGTGCTACCTATGCACGTACAGTTGAGACAAGGTTCATTCGTATCAATCTTTTCTCCACTTGGATGATGTTTGCTCATGTAGAAGCAACCTAAAAGGACGATTTAAAGTTTTATAAATGTTTACCACCAATCAGGAAGCTTTATCACTTAAAATACATTGGCACACATTACGAAGTAAATACTGTGAAGGAACTAAATTGCTTTCTTTACCTTTTTCATGACTGACTGAATTTTCTTGTACAGGAGCTGAAATGAAAAAAAAAGCATTCAGTTTGTTTGTTAAGAGAAATAAATTCTATATTTTTAATTTAATTAAATCCAAATGCTTTCGTTTATTGGAATTTTAAAAAAACACTTCACAATAATATTATACTTATTAGGAATCGCCCTATTATGATAAAATAAGCCAAACCGAAAAAAATTTGTAAATATTTTAAAGATTATTCCCAGAAAAGGCCGAATTTCTAGATACAAAATGCAAGATAAACAAAATTATGGTTCTAATTTTCAATAAGTTTTTCCATTTAATTTTTAATTATTTATTTTTCATATTTTAGTTTTTAAAAAATAATGGCATTGAAACTAGCGTTTGTTTAAATCACATATTAGATTATAAAAACATCAGTTCTGAGTTTTTTTTACCTTATAAGTTGTACTGACCTTTTTCTGATGCTACTAATATTACCTAAAAAGTAATCTATTAGTGACAAAGTTGTTATTATGAGTAGTAGTCAAAATCTTGATCTTTTCACCGCTGATGTCATGACCAAATATTTAGACTCACTGTTGAAAGAGAGATGAAATTATTATTTTATCCTTTTTAGCCGGCTTAACCAAAAAATAAACAAATCTAGCAAAGTCAAAAGACAGTGACCCTCTCCAGTGGTTCATGTCTTTATACTGAAGTTTTGAAAAGCACAACGATTTCTGTGTAATTTATTTCTTTTTATTATCATGAGCAGAAAGCTAAAAACACAAGCAGATTTTAGTGTGCCCTTAGTCTTTGATTATACTTTTGTCTATCTTAAATATTATTATTTCTTGCTGCTAACTCAGAGGACTGAAACTTAGTTGAGACAAGATTTAAATTTTTTCCTTTTGTATAATTAATGGTAGATGTTATTTGTATATGAAGAATAGTCCTTTTTAGAAAAGGGTTTGATAATTATAGAAACCTGTAGAATCAATGTTTCACCCGATATTGTACATAAGAAAATAGCAGTTAAAATTTCAAAAAAGAAATATTTCCTTATTGGGAATAAAATATTTATTATTGTTTCTCCCAAAAAGCTTCGAACCATATCTTACGATTTATCCATTTTATAATCATTTTCACATTTATTTGTGTATAATGAGAAATAAATAATGCAAAAATGCAATTTGCATTTGAAAATATAAAGATGAAATTCTAGTCAAAAGCATTTCATTTTTTTAAATATTTATAATATTCTGTGAAAAGTTTTTGAACTGACTTAATTTTGAGTTTTAAACTACAGAAAGCTTCGATGTAATTTATCATACGGATCTAAAGTTAGGAATATCCTTTTTCAGTTAAATAAATTTTTAAATATAATTTCAAAGTAGAGCATTGTCAATAACATACAAATTATTATGTTATAGGTATTTATGTTTTTATATCTTTAAAGTCTTGCATGTTGAAAATAATTTTGCATCGTTGAAATTTATAATTAAAATACATTTATTTAAACAAATTAACTTCAGTATTAATTTCTTTTTATTATCATAAATATTTAATTACAATGAAAGGTACGGAATAATTTCTTTAAACCAGAAGTAAATAGTTAATAAGAATAATTCTAATGATATTGGCATGATTGCCAACCATTAACAAAATTAATTAATTAAACAAGCAAAGTATCATAGGACACTTGATTCTTTTTTTGACTCGACCCTTCGGTTACAATGCCTCTTAACTGGAAGAAAGAAATTTTACGACCATATTTTATAGGTTTATTTCACGCTTATTAGTTATGCATTGATCACATCAAGTGAGAAAAAACACTAACACTGACGCTGTGTGAAATCATACCAAGATTTTGAAAACCCCTTGCCATTGGTTCAAGCGACATTAACTTCAATGTTTCAGGAAATCGAATGAAAATGCTCAAGTTTAATTGTTTGGCTTCCTCTCTGCTAAAATGAGGAAATAATAACGCCGTTCGCAACGCATACCTGTGCAGGAGAATGAAAAAGCATAGTCCTCTCAGAGTAATTGCCCACATCATCATGCACGTGGTGATAGTTTGCGCAGGTACTTCTCCATCCCTATAATCAATCCAAATTTCGCCATTTCTCACTAGGAAAGACCTCTTGATCTCCTATTACCCGATCGATCTTATTGTTTTCCTCCAGAAAAATCATTTACTTAAACCGCTATGGGAGGTAACTCATCTGGTCCTGCAGTTCACCTAATATCTGCTATTTGGGTGACATTGAACCGGGCCGGAATGCTTGAAAATGAGTTTTTTTTCTTCTCGGCGTTTATTGTTTTTCTAGATTTTTTTTTATTATCTTAGGCCACTGTGGGGACGTTGAACTATGGCAGAGGTCATTATGTATCTCGGGGCGCACTCCGTGATTGTACCAAAACTTTCTCTCCTCCATCTTTTAGTAGTATTTCTACATTAAACTCCCTCAAGGAGCAAATTGAGGTTTAGGGTCGAGGTTAAATACCACTAGGAATGGGGGAATGAAGATTCACGAAAATGTCGAAATCTGAGCTTTATATTCAACTATATAATCTATGTCACTGTTCCGTGTACTTATTTTCAAAGTAGCCATTTCATTCTCCCTTAATTTTAAGCAAAATGGGAATTCCAAAGTGGAGATGAAGCTTCTAGAGAAATTTCATTAAAAAAGAAATGCATACAGAACTTCTAGTCACATAAAACTTACAGAAAGTTTTCTATAAAAGAGGCATGCTTTTTTTTCACTAAGACGAAATGCTGTATCAATTTTTTTCATCAATATAAATATAAAAGTTGTTCTTTCATTAAAAAACTAATTAACGTTTTCTTTAAAAAATGGAGAATAGTTTAAGGATTTATTTTATGTAAAAGAAGTTGTGGAACTTTAAAATCAAGATAAGATATTCAGAAATTTAATTTGCTTCTTGAAATGTTTTGAAATCGTTGATGCTTTTATTTTAATGCGGATATTTATAATGTGTAGGATTAAAAGTCTCTCAATGTTGAATTCGAAAATACTTGAAGATTTACAATAAAAAAATTAACAGCTAAAGATTTAAATAGTTAAAATACTGGATTTAAAAAATTTCAAAGAAAAAAAGAACTTTTCGATGCATGAAATGTAAAATTATCAATATTCTAAGTAAAAGAAATTTGAATAAAAACTTTACTGCTACCCATCTTATTTTAGTTAAAATTTTCATAGTAAATGCATTCACGTTCCCCCCCACACACACAAATTACTTTGTTTTTTCATTAAATGGAAAAATGTGTTTGTTTTTTGACATTTATAGAACGAAATTGTTTTAAAAAGCTTGAATTTTTTTTAACAGTTTTGCATGAATTTTTCTGTCACACTTTTTTATCTTGACATGCAATAGTGGCTAATCGTCCTCCTTAAAATTTATCATATTTTATACGCGAATTTGACACAGTTCCTTGCATTGATTGAGACTTATTGTCGTACTTTTTTCATTCTTCGAATCCTTGGCAAATCTAAAATTTTTCCAATAATGCTTCGTAAAACTGCAACTGAACTTTTAAAAAACAGTTTATAAATTTTATATAGCTTAGGAAGAAGGAAATAAAGACATTGTAGCTTATGCGAAATTAATTGAGTAATTTTAAATAAATATAATAAACATAGAATGAATTAGCCTGTTTATCTCTACATTCTTTCAAATCATGAAATAAAATATGACACAGCTACAATTTATGAAAGAATTGTAATAGAAAAGAAAAAGCAAATTAGATTGCAGTTCTCCGACCTCTGATATTTATTAACAAACAATTAATCAATTGCTTCAAACTAAAACTTGATAGTTGTTGTTTTCACGATGCTAAATTTTATGTTAATGAATTATCTCGAGGCATCTTAAGCGTCTTCAGCAGCATTATAAGCAGGTGGAGCAGTGGCATTTAAAAAAATCTTAGATCCATGCAAAACTATCGATATTATCATTTAGAAGTTACCTTTCTCAATATAACTAATAAAGTGTAATAAACGCGTTGTAAAAATGCGACAACCAGTGACACTGAAGTAAAAATGTAAATAAAATTATGAAAATCGCATAGAAAACCTAAACTGTTAAGACAGCCGTGGCTCACTTTTTGGGAAATATGAATTTAAAGGATGGTAAAATAACACCAAAAAAATATTCATAAATGCCATCTTAAAGCAAACCAATCACATTTACTTCCTTAGTTCAATTTAAGTTTTCAATGGAGTACTCTTAAAAATCACTAGTGGCACTTCTTTTTGCCACTGGTGTATTTTAAATTAACTGAATAAATGTTATTGTGAAGGAAATTCATCATTACCACTCAGCATCCACTCGCATTTGTCTGGCACTGAAATAAAATATCAAAGGAGATATTTGTATACATTTAAACAAGTTGCTATTGATTATTTTTAAATCCACAAATTAAATCCTTTGTTTTTCTCATAATTTACTACAATATTTATAAACAGAGTCCGTGCTGCTTTCTTTCTTACAAACTACAAATAAGTTAGACTATTTCATTATATTAAGTATGCTTTAGACCATATGCCTGATATGCCATATATATATGCTTAGACCATAAGATTAGGTCTATTGCATTTTTATATATGATCAATTTATAATATTACATATACTTTGTAGTCAGATAAAATAAACCGTGCAAAAATTTAAAAAATATTATAGTGAATGCATCATATTATGTAGTTATTTATATTTTTCTCAACATTTTTTCACTTTTAACAAGAGTGTGCTCAAACAGTTTTTCGCTTGGTTTTGTTTCTATAAAACTTTAAAAAAAACCTTTAGTCAAATCTAATGAAGCAATTTGTTTTATTTAACGAGCATTGTTAAGACTACTTTCTTCATTACACAACACTGAATGGACATTCGATTTTCAATTGTTTTTTATTGTTCTCGTTTTCTAAGTAGGAGCGATCTAATGAACCTTGGAAATAAGCTCAATCGATCATCTTTAAATTTTTTATTCTTTGTTTCAACTTTATTATTAACTTACATCAGATGGAATGTTAACGTTATTCTCAATAAATCATATCTGTTGAATCCCCATCAATTCATACGACGTATTTATTTTTAACATGAAATTCTAGAATGGCATTTTATTAGTTTTCTCCCTTAAGTATTTTCTTATTAACTGTCATAGGATGTTAGGCCATCGTTCTTTACAAGACAAATTATCATTCACTCTTAAGTTATTTCATTCCTAATTTTTTTAAAAAAAGAAACAGTCAGAGAAAGAAAAATATTATATGTATTTAATAGTTGAAGAAATGTGTTTCATTTTTATATTCTAAAGAAATTTAGTTCGTCATTCGATACTTTAAATCCATTCTATTTTCTTCCTGTGCCAGATTTTTAATTTTCCTCTTTCGAAAACAGGTAAATTAAATAATTTTTGACGATAAAAAAATGATTCCCCTACTAATTTATTGAAATGGAACCATTTTAAATTTATATAGTATGTATATCATCTAAAGAAATTTTTATCAAAATTCGAGGATAATAGTATCTATTTTCTTAATCATATTAATATAAAAAAAAGAATTAATCCCATGATCGTTTTTTCTCTTTCCCATTGGAAGGGGGGAGAGGGAGTAAAGAAAGGAAAAAAAATCCTAATCGGCAAATTTGTCCGATACGAAAGAGAGCAATATACATTTTCAGAGATTTCCGTTTATTATAGAGATATAAACATAATTAAGTCGTGCATTTGATTTTCTTATTCTTGAGCAAAGTCGTTAAATTCAAGTCATATTCGTATAAAAAAAGATGAATAATAACAGCAATTCAATTGTCAACATTTAAAAAAAATCTCTTAAGCAACAACGAATTTCTGTACGATGTAACCCACTTCAAATTTGATATTATTTCGGAAACATTTAAGTCAAATTTTCTTCGAATATTATCAAGGTCAAAGCCATTGTTCGAACGAAGGAAAACATAAATCCAGAGTAGCACAAGAATCTCATTCACCTCGAGTACGTTTTTTTTACGATGCAAAGATTATTGTTTCGAGATTTTTACTATTTTTACGGGAAACTAAAATCTTCCGAAACCACAGGTTAAAATTCAAATCATGTGGATACTAAATTTTACGAATGACACATACATCAGTATGCAGAATCTTTCCTTAAAGAAAAGTATTTTTTTAAAAAAAACGCATCATTTCATCTTTAGAATGACAATTACCGACAGATGAAGTTTCCTCTTTTTTTTTCTATCATATTTACCAGGATAAGTGATATATAAAAGAACTTCCGCATTTTGGTATTGGAATTCCTAAATTTTTTTTCGCTGCTAGATGTCAGAATCATCCACGCATGTAAGTACAGATGAAACACCCTTATCATCCAACTTTTTTAAATCTTTGTTATACGTGGAAGATACTAATTTTATGAACCTGAGTAGTAATGACCGATGTGAGTGAAATATAAACAGTTTTTCTACCGTCGCGTTTTCTCGACAAAGAAGTGTTTATAAAAGTTAATGCCTCTGTAAAAATGGTTGGTTTTAAGTATGAATATTTTCTCGTCACATAAAAGAGCAAATTTAGCAAAGTTCTTCCAAACAAAAAACGTTAAAAGCTATTTTTTGTTTGAAAGGTAAAATTGTTTTGCACAATGTTCACTTGTTTAATCGCATATTTTTAAAAAGGAGGCCCGAACAAATCTGTTCTTAAAGAAAACCTCCACATTAAAATAGCTATGTCGGAGTATAATGTTAGTTTAATAGCGTGGGTGTCATCAGCCTTTTCTGGTAAACATTTTGCGGTTCAAAAGAGCTTCCTCAACCAAGGAAATGTAAATAAAATTTTAAAAAATTAAAAATGTCCATTGATGACAAATGAAAAGGAATTCATTATCAAATAACAGGGCCAAAAAAAGCATTTAAAAATGTTTATATTATGGGGGTATTTTTTTTTTCCAATAATAATATTTTTAACTGAAAAATGTTTATTACAAAAAAGCTTTACTTCATGTAAATAATTTATAAATATTTTGCTTCAAACTCCTTTAAACAGTTTATAACTTTTTGCATAAAATTCTTTTTTTATATAATAGTTTTTACGTTAAAACACAAATAGCAATTAAAATGTCATTTGGAATTGATATTTTTTTTGCTATATTCCTTTAATTTCTTTAAACATATTTTAAAGCAACTTTTACTTTTATGATCATTGTAAAGCAGTTAAAGGAATGGTCATTTTCACAATTTTTTTCTAATCAAATTGATCTACAGAGAGAAAAAGAAATAATATTTAAAATCATAATCCATCGCCTCTGATGAAAAAAAAGATTTAATAATCTTATAGGGCTGAACTAGATAGTAATGCATTTAATATAAATTCAGCTGAACAATTTTAATTGTTTTATTCAAAGACGTAAAAAAAAATTACGATCATGTAGTTTTACCAGGGATGTAAAACCTACAGAGCGAAGCGGAAAACAGCTGCTCATTTACATTTTTCGTAACAGTGGGAGCTGACACAGTGATTTGTATCGGAGAATCGATTCGGTTGGAATCTTGATCAAGCATAAATATGATGTTCACGGAGAACATAAAAGGTCTTGAACCGGAACTTTCACTGAACAGGTCAGCTCGATAATAAGCCGCGAAGAAAAACTATTAGCTGGAAGTCGAAGGCTTTGTTTTATGCTCCTATTACATTCAATAAAGAGCAGTTCAATAAGTATGTTGAAGGTCTGCGTAACAAGTGCAAGTTCAGGGCCTTTCTTCTCTTTGTTTTCTAATCTGAGAGTCATTAGTTCAAAGATGTAACGGGAGATAGGCATGAATGATTCGGTACAATGAGATCGCAGACATCAACTTTTGATTTACTTCTGGGGGCATTTATAAAACTTTTATTCCTCTGTCGCTCTTGAAAAGGTGCACGGGCATTTTCAAAGTTTTCTTTTCTTTTTTATCATGCAGTTTTACGGCAAGAAATGTTTCGATACGATATGATTTTTCAAAAAAAGAGACACAAAATTTAATGCTATTTTCAGATTTATATCCAATTTTATCAAAATTCTGTTAAATTGATATTTTTCTACTCCTTTTGCTGGTTCTAGTAGCAGAATGTACAGTAGTTACTTATGACACTTGCCATAGAAAAAAGCCCCCTGATGAAGTCAGCGATTTAAGCCGAATTTGTGCAGTAGCTTCTGAGGGTAAAAGACTCCTGAACACACGAGGACAGAAGTTTGATTTCTATCTCATATGAAGATGATACGCACACACTCTCTTGCTCAATCTTTTTTACAGGAAGAGAAGGGGCTCTTTTACACACCTCCCAGATAAAACACGGGCCAAAGAACAACCATTCCCGAACCATGATTCGTACCCGAGACGCCCACATCTTGGGAAATACGTTCTGCCTCTAGACCAGAACTCTGGCGTATCAGAATATTAATACACTATTGGGAAAGGGTTATTTATATTCCAGAAAAATTAACTAAATATTACGAATTTCATTTATTTATATGAATTTAGTTTGTTTACATATATTAATGCCCCGTTTTGAAGCAATTCAAAGGCAATTTAAGCTTCGACATTGTCATTTTAAAACAATGTCCGGTGACGAGTATAGTATCTAAAATGATAATCTACTCTTCAAATTTCTACTCTAGATAAGTATGAAAATATTTGACCCCCGACTTCTAGTTTAGCGGCATAAGAATATTGAACAGAGACCAAATTATTTGACCACCGTTACTTCATTATAAGTCAGAGTGACTTGCGAACATGATTATTTTCTCTATATTGTTTGAAAAATATATAGAATTAGTAGGACATGGATATACAAACCTGCACTGATTGTCGGGATGATTATCACAAGAACTGGCAGTACAATGAGGACGCCCGCTTTAAGCGGCGAAGTGCGGCCCATATCGGCCTTTAGGAACTGTTTCTGAAAGGAAAGAAATGGTTTGTTTAATTTTTGAGCAGAAAACAATATACTTTGCACAAATGAAATATTTACAAGATAAATAAATTAAATTATTTTCTGGGGAACCAATTAAAAAATATATAGTACGTCAAAATAATTAATATGTGAAAGATGAGATTTCTTTAATTTTGTCAGGGCAGATCTAATTTTTTTAAGGCTTGTGCAATACACAATACAATATCCCTCTTTTAATAAAGTAGTAACTCTTTTACATTCAGCACATTTTTAAATTAATTAATTAACTTGATTTAACATTTTTTTATTTAAATAATTTTGTGAAAATGTTTTATAAATCCATTATGATCCTAGTTATCTATACAACAGTATTAAAGCCGATATTTCGTTTAAAAGTATTCTATTAATTAAGTGAACCTCAAAAAACATATAGATTCCGGTACAAATATCGGTCCAATACCAAAAAACTTTAATGTTATCCCAATATTTTGTCACTTACAGAATTTGTATTTTTACAAAGTTTATTTAATTGGTAATTTAAAAAATCATTTTTTTATTGCTTTGCTTGTCATTCTCTCTCCATTGAACGGCTAGTCTGCCTAGTTAGAAATCCAACACAGGATATTTTTGATAGATATTTCAGATATTATTCAAAATATAAGTTATTTCATTTAAAATATAAATTAAATAATATTTATACAAGATAAGAATTCTTTGATTTAAAACATGAACTACGACACGCTGCTTTCGCATTACCTTTATGTGATTTACTATACAATGGCAGAGAGGTTTTTAACGTTTTTGAAACTATTTGGTATTTAAGTCATACATGAAAAGTATACCTCGCTAGCTTTATATTAAAAAGAAGAAGCGTGATCGTAAGATGGCACAGCATAGCGTACAGTTAGGATTGTATGCATAGCTTAATGTACTACAGAGTAGAATAAACGAACAGTTGGAAGTCAGATGACAAGTACAGTCAATTTCGTTATATCTGTATGCATAAGAATAAAATTATATCTACAGAATATATAAAAAATACTACAAAGTTTTATTCAATTTATTTTCTCAATTTCAAATTAAATATTATGTAGAAAATTTTATACACAATTTGAAAAAAAAAACAGTTCTTTTTTGTTTTGTTTTAAATATTTTTTTGAGCTCTGAGTCATGACATAATTATTATATCAATAATTTAAAATATTATATCACTTTAAAATTCTATGAAAATTTCTAAGACATTGCGTTGTGTATATTATTCACTCTAATTAGAAAACAGTTTTGGTAGGGTCAATCTGAAGTACGAGTACAATTAAAATTCCTATCGAAATACAGAACTTTTTTCAAACATAAAATACAGGCTGACCATTTAAATTTATCGCTACTATAAAATTCGCTCGTTCTAAATTTTTTGCCTCCAGTTAAAAATTGCGTCACATTTTATTTCCCTCTAACAGTATTTCTATTATCTTATCTTCTATTAATAGATAAAAATATTTTATATGATTTAATTTATTACAGAAATTATCACGGCAAATCGTTTGACGTGTGCGTGCCGAGTCAAAAGTAATCTCTGTCTAAATATTTTGCTCTTTAAGAATGCAAGAGTGAAAAGCGTAATCAAATTTTACAACTCTCTCTTCCTGTCATCCAGATGGAAGTATATATATAAAAAAAGGATAATAATACAATGTAGAGAGTTAACTACTATCTCAAATAGAAGTTCCAAAGTAATAACTTGCAATGTTTTTCTTAGGCACCCACGTCCCCTGTGGCTGTATACAATCCTTTCTGCTCATTCCATGCCAGTCAGGGTCGAGCCAAACCCCTTTAGTGTTATCTGGTCGTTGAATTGCACGTTGGTGAAAGAACTCAAAAAATATTACCAGTGTTATGTGTGTGCTTTTTTTTTATTGAAAAGTCTCAACCTTAACCTTAAAGGTGAAACATCTGGAATGTTAGAATTGCGGGGGAGTTTATTATGGGTGTCCAACATGCTTCAGAATCAATCGTTATTAGGAACGTAAATTACAAGATTTTTTTTTTCGCATAGGTTCATCCTTTGAATTTTGTGCATCAAAGTGAAATATTTTATGATTCCTATGTATAAACCACGCATCCATTTTTAATTTATCCTTAAAATGTTTATTATACTTCTTAATAATTAAACTTTATAAAACATTTCAGAGTGCTATTTTAAGTATAAAGGATTTAAAAAAAATTTAAGCAGAAAACTTTATTGTGATTGAAGTTTTATTATTATTGTTATTTTATTGTTTTATAGGATTTCAGGGTTGATCAAAACAGTTGTTTTAAAGTTTATGAGCAGATATTCTGTTTAAAAAATGGATTATATAAAATTCAAAAAAATTACATAAAATGCATAGAAAATTAGAGAAAAATATATCATTGAATTATTAAATTTTGCATTAAATGGCTTTCATTTATTTAGTATCAAACCTAAAATGCGAATTCAAATTAAAAAAAAATATTATACAAGATAATTAATAAGATTCAAGCATAATTGGAAATCGAAAATATTTTATTCCCGCATATTTCGTGATTGTGCATATCCATTTAAATTTGTTTTACTCATTTTTACTATTAAGAGAATTGGTATATGGTACCAAAAATTTAATTTAATTAGAATTAAAGATTAGATTCAACGATATTAGTTATGACATATGCGTTTTTCAATATATATGATTTTGCCATAAAATGACGAAAAACAATCTGTCTCACCTCAACTTAGATTGAAATATGAATTTTCTTGATTAAATTAAATAAACTCTCATTAAAAATTTAAATAAAAGGATATTTTTTAAATAAAAAAATAAATTTTAGCATAGTTTTTCTTTTAATCTCCGCACATAAAGTACACTCAAGTTTCTTTTTTTAAATAAAGTAATTACTTTATTTTTATGAATAATCTGATTTCATTTCCGATTTATCGTCCCATCTTTATAACTATCCTCCTGATGACAGTAAGGTATAGAAACTATTTTATTGAAATAAAACATTAATAAACGAATAAAAATCTGTATAAAAGATTAAAAATGTAGTAACTGTAACCAATGTAAAGTTTAGAGAAAAAAATTTAAGGATTTGTGAATAGATTTTTAGAACATTAGGAATGAGCAAAGAGTATCTAAAAATCTTCATACTCTCTGGCCTCTAGGTATTGCCACCTCGATTGCACTGGCAGTTCAGTTCGAATGACCCTAGTTTTCCACATAGACTCAAAGAACTTTTTCGCGCCTTAACCTTTGCTCTTGCACAGAAGGTCACAGCAGGTTAACGATCCCGTCTCCCACAAAAGAAAGCCTTTTAGGGTTTCCCAACTATCTGACCATGGCCTCACTCGACTTGGAGGAAAAAAAGTACCCAAATGAAAAATTTACTGTTCCCATAACCAAATGCTACCGGAAACATTTCTATAATTATTTCAATCTCATTAAATAATCGAAAAACAAAATATTTACGAATCTATTAATATTGAATTCAATATTGAAAACAGTAAACAAATTTATGAATTGAAAGTCACGAAATAAAAGAATTCTTTAAAGAAATTAATATTTTCTCTCTCCCTTTTTTTGCTGACCCATTCAATTTCTTTTCATTTTATCAAAAATAATTGGATTTCAATAAGGTACTTTTGAAGTTTCTGTCTATTACTTAGAACAAAATTGCTTTAAATTTTACATCAACATAAAAATATATTCTTAAAATATAATTTTATGTTGATGTTTTGCATTAGTATTATAAATTGTTTAATTTTTCCTTTAATTATCTTTATATAACTATTGTTTGAAATGTTTTATTCCCTTATTAATTCGATGTAGACAATTAAATACAGATTGTAATAGCAAACTTAAGAGTTCTATTATTCTCAGTATTGTGCATTTGTTTATAAAATGCCAATAGCTATATTTTAAGCTATTTATTTTTAAAGTAAAAGTGATTATCTTTTCATCTAAACTCAATCAAAATTTGTTGGCTCATATTCAATTTTTTTTTATGAATTATTTACGCTTTTTATTAAACATACAAACTATTTTGAAAATATTTCGAATGAATGTTTTTCTTTTTCTAATAACTGAAAAATATTCTTTACATTATTTTCTTTTTATTTTAATACATAAATATAATTACACAAAAGAAATTATACTCTTGTTTCATCAAACTGCGGCAAGCACTTCAAAGAGAAGTGCTGTAACGTTTCATCGCGGAATAGTAAACAACTTTACTCCTAAACAATAAAACTGAAATAATTATTTGATCGTTATAAATATTAATCTTGATTCCCCAAACAGTTTTCCCATCTGTTAAAACAAACCTGGAAATGTTTATACTTCAGGTGGCTCCCACACGACGTTTAAAACAGCTTCTAGTTTTTGAATTCTTTCGCTGTCCACTTAGTTTGTTGTGGGACGTGATGGCTGAGGAACAGAAATCACGCAACTTCTTCCCTATGGGATTCGTTAGATGCGATGTGTTGCGTGCCAAGGTTGATTTTGATTAAAAGTTGCTGCTAATTGAAAAGAATTCTTTTTGGCGATTCCTTGAGAATCGTCTCCTGATCAAGGTTACCCGAGGTCAAGGGGATCGGCGCAGATGGTCATTGCTGCTTTTGAAGAAAATTTACTTCCAGCCTCCACAGAAGTGTATTCTTTCGAGAAGAATTTTAATTCTGGTTAACCCTGAAGTAGAAGAAATTTCTTGGGAGGAAAAAAGCCTGAAGATAAGATAACAACAATTTAAAAGTGTTACTTAAAGTTATTATTGTGTTACAGCGTTAAGATAAATGGATAAGATAAAAAAAAATCCTCTACTGATAATCAAATGTTTAAAAGAATTTATTATAAATGTTCGGATATGTGTGAAGTTTTATATAAAGAAATCACTGTAATAACATAATACTGATATTTTAGTTTCATATTTTTTTTCTGAAATATCTGGGGCATTGATCTTTTGACAACATTAGACAAAGCATGAAATTTTTAACAAAATCCATCAGCAAGAAATTGTCTATTCATCAATGTGCGCTTGAATATGATAAAATAAAATGAGAAAAGATTTAGTACTATTAAATTTATTGCATGATTTTACCCTAGTAATTGCATTATTGAATTAAATCAATCAAAGATTAGATAGTTCGCCAATATTGTTACATGAAATTTTTATGTTCCTTCCTTATTATCAAAATTCTTGTTCTGTTGTACCATATTGTTGTTTCCAGTTGGAAAAAAATGACTTGCAAAATTCACGTATGGCGGTCATTGCTTAAACTCCATTGGTATTATGCTAGGAAGTCGATGAAGCAAATCGTCATTGACTTCTTAGTATAAAGTGAATCTTTTTTCCTTTTTTAAAGCCAAATCCTTAGACTTTTAAATTATAAAAATAATTGTGGACGAAAATTATTCCGATTCGAGCCTTGCTCTTCATAGAATCGGTTCTATCAATAAGAATTTTAAATAAAAGGTACAAAATGCGGACCCTATACCCCGTTTAAGAAATCTGGAACTTTAGTTGATGGAGTAAATAATAATTGTTTAAATGATTTCAAAGCAAATTATTTCAAGTAACTATGTAATTAAAGTTAGGGATATAAATATTTTAAAAGCATTCTTCGGTGAAATAAAAAGCAAATTATTAAAATGATTTTATCCTTCTACTAATTTATAAATCTTATAAAAAATAGTATAGAAATGTGTTTTTGGGTTTGTGTGGAATTGTGGGAATAAAAGCGCTTAGTTATTCGTTTATTTTTAATAAAAATTAAAAGCTTTGCAAAGCAACAATTTTGATTTGTTGTTTGAACTAGGCGTAGTACAAAAATTTAAGAATTATAAGAATAAATAAATTAAATAGGTAAAGTATAAATTTTTACAACCATTTTGTAAGGAAAGTTTTCTAAAATGTGTGAAGATTTGATAGGGAAATCTTTAAATGCTGTGTTGATAAGTCTTTGAAAGTGAAACCTGTTATCTGAGAGAAAGTATTCGCACGTGCGATATCGCGTGTGTACTTACTAATGCGTGACGGTCAGACTTACTTCGAATATGTAATGCTCTTCCGTTCGAATTTTTGCTATTTTTAGGCCAGTGTTTAACCTATGTCATGGGAATACAAGTGCATGCTTCATTGATAAAAAGCGTTTGAGTTTTTTCCTCCAACCCTGTTTTTCTTTGTCGTAAAAAAACAAAAGGACGCCTTTTAAGCTATAAGAAGTTTTCCCATCTTATTCTAAGTAATTTCAACGAAAAAGTAATAAAAAATTATTTAAGGCTGGGAAAACAATTCTTCATTTCTGCAGGAAATTCTGTAATTTAATTAAATATAACACGGCAAATATTTAGTTATATGTTCAATTGTTTTTATCAGATAATAGAATTCTTTTTAAAAAATAGTAACATTGAAAAATTTGATTTTTTTTTCATTGAATGCAAGACTAAAAGAATTTACCTTAATTTGATTTATTTTACTTTCATTCAGTAAACACATGCTGCGTTAATAATTCGGAAAAAAAAAAGCACATCAAAGAAAGGGAAGTAGATATAAATTAACTTTCACTTTAATAACATGTGAATTTATCTAATTAGATAAAGCTTGATTAAACATTTTTTTAGAACTGGAAGACGTGAAATATGCATGTCCACAAATATCATACAAATTACGAAAATTACATCTTTTATCAATTAAATAAAAACAAATGGTTTATTACTCTTTAAAAATCATTGTTTTCCGACAGAAATTCGATTTAAAACATTTTCTCTAGAAAAGTTTTATTTATCATCTACAAGTTGATTACATTAAAAAATTGAAGTGCATTCATATATTCGTTGAGGTAAATTGGTTCAATGTGAGAAATTCAAGTATTTTTCTTTATTTTTGTTACCCTAGAGCAAATATTTAAAGAAAAGAGTATATAGCTTTCTTTTCATTGACTACCTTTTATTGACTTTATTAGCAGTAATTTATTCAATCAGAAAAACTATTCCTTTCAATATTCGTCTCAACGACTTCCATTTTTTTTCACTTAGTTTAATTTTAATTTTAAAAAATGAAATACACATCATATAAGTGTTCTTGAAAAGGCTCTATTGACTGAAATACATTCATGAAGGAAATAATTACCTGCTTCAATTAATTCATCACTCTACAGTCTCAATCATCTCGGGTTCGAGCTAAGATGCCAGTAATTTCTAAGACCATTTAAACTGCGCGCCATTTCCGACTTCAATTTTCGGAACATATTTCTGAAGAATTCATTTTCTCCTAATCACAAAGAGCCGAACCATTTTAGTTAATAGAAGATTTTCCAGACTCGAGATGGGATATTTCGCGCACACCTTGTAACCCAACTAATGTTCAAGTAACATAATTTGATTTCTTCCATACAGGAAAAAGAAGAAAAAAAATGAGCGTTGAAGTAATGTAAGCGCCTGTTCCTTCGCAAGGAGCTCGAGAATTAATCAGACGACGAGACAGGTTATCGACCCAGCTGTTCCACCCTCCCACCTCTTGGAAACAACAAACATTTGCTCTTAAATTACAGAGTTTCTCTTTGGGAGGATGGATTCCATCCAGAGCCCGCTCACACCCATAAACGCAACCATTGCCAGCAGCGAGAAGAAAAACAAACTAACAGCTACTGTGCAAAGAAGAAAAAAGTAAAAACAAAACTGCAGGATTTTTGCCACTTTTTTTTCATTATTTTCCTTTTATTTTTATTTTCCCACGAAATGAAATTGCGATCCTAGGCTCTGAAATTCCTATTCCCTGCATAATTACAGACTTGACCATCGCTTTCACTGAACTGTTAGAAAATAAACTTCTTCCAGTAAAGGAAAGAAAAGGGGAAAAAAGCGCAAAAAAAAGTCAATAAAAAACGAAAAAGATTATAATAATAATAAAAAAAAAGTCCATCATTGTCTTTCTCTCATCCGGATGTCGGGAGGCAAAGAACACTTGTCGCAGGGTCCTTCACCTCCCTGCTACCCTCATCTTCTTAAATCTGAATATCGATGGCTTTTAATAGTTTTTAAAAGTTGATTTCTTGACTGCATATTCATCATCATTGCAATTATGAAAGAATAAATTCAGAGACCGTGAAAGCAAAACTTGCTATTTAACAATAGGAAGTCATTTTACTTAATTATAGAGTTTTTCCGAAAGAAAACGGACTTTTCTGGAATTGAAACTACAATGGTTTTAAAACCCAAAGGTGACGAAGAATTTGTTCGTTTTTAACGAAAGATGTAGGAATAACATAAATCTGCTTTTTTGGTAATTCCGACTGAACGGAGCTGAGAGGAGGGTGGGGTAGATCATTATGAAATTCGGTTAATATTCGGCTCGGTTATGACCATTATCATAATTCAGTTACTTTCAATTTTTGTTTTAAAAATTCAACGCATGAGTGATTATTTATTTAGTCTTCAATGCTCGAACATTTTAGCTGCAACAAAAACTTACGTAAAAATTAGCGTATTTAACAGTCATAAATAAAAATCTATAGAGAATAATATCTTCGACTTCCATACCGATCTTCATATAAAAACAGAAAAAAAAGATATATGTATTTATGTAGTAAGATTCACAAATACAGCCTCATTCGGTTAACTAATAATGATAAATCTTGTTTCTCATATAAGGTTTTTGAACTTTTCAATGCAGCTTTCAGTTAAAAAGGCATTTATCATTATTATATGAAAATGAATATGGCATTATTTAATATGTATAAACTTTCATTATTTTAATATGATAGTCAATCTTTTAAGATCCAATAACAAAAATATACTCAGATATTTTCATTTTCTTTATTTCAAATTAGATCCTCCTTTTAAAATCTCATTAAAAAATTTCTTTTTATACTTAAACACGGCTTATTTAAAATTAAGAAGCCAAAACTCTAAAAGAATGAATTAAACTAATACATTTGTGTCAATGAATATTGAAAGCATATTTTCAATGTTCAACTAAATCAATTTAAAATCACATGTACATTTAAATGAGAACTCTAATAAAAAAAATTAATGAAAATAAACTTTCCTTTACAAACTTAAGAAAATGTTTTTAAAAGTTATTTGTATTCCCGTGATTTTTAATACTTATAAGAAAGACGCAGTTTGCTTTTTCGATTTGTAGGGTGGAGAAAAAATATGAAACTTTCCCAACAAAAGTAAATACCATCCTAGCTGTAATATTCAAAAAGCATTTTTTTTCTTGCTTCTTCGAAAAACATTTTTTTCTTGCCTTTCTTGCTTTTTTCTTGCATTCTTCTCATTTAAAATAAATTTTTCCTTTCATTTAATTCCATTCATTATATTTTCCAATTCAATTTCTTTTAAAATAAAAAATTAATAAATCTTCTCCCAATAATGGCGTCCTTTCTCCACCTTCTCAGTATGTCCTAGATTTGAGTTGTGGTAATGAATGAAAGGATTAGAAACTAATATTTAAATATTAACTTTCGAAGCGCAGAATATGATATTGTATTTATTATTACAAAGAGGATAGAAATAGACGTTTAAAATTTCACATATAAATAAATTAAAATTTTAAAAGATTACAAAATTGATCTTTAACGGTTAAACAGGGACTATGGTTGATTCTTAGTTGTTTGATAAATGGAAAAACACTGCTATATTGTCGTTCATTGAACTGATAAGAACATAAATTTCACTTAGTGAGAGAAAGTTTAGCCACCTTAGGGCGGAAGGGGCCAAGGAGGGTTCCACGACCACGAACTCGGCACGTTCGAGTTGTATATTAAAAGCAATACTGACCTTAAAATAATAACAGATCGGAATTTCGACCTGTCTAGTTATAAAAAAAGAGCTTAGAGCCTAAAAGCTATCATTTGTGTATTGCCCAACGACGTTCAGAAAAAAATCTGATGATCGTTTATGAGGGAATAACGGTCTTATGGATTTCTTCAAACTGTTTCTGGATTGTGAAATGGATGGAAGTTCCTTTCCTTGCCCTTCTGTCAAAAAGATGTCTCAAATTCCTAACTCGGATAATAAAAGAGGAGCTACCATTGTATTCAATTTTTAAAGAACGCAAAAAAAGAAATACGCTTTCACTTTTTATGAAATGAAGTTTCAAATTTTTTTTATCACTTTTATCCCATGTTGGCCTCTGAGACTTTTCTAGTACTTTCTATTCATATAAAAAATTAAATCAGGAATGCGCAATATCAGTTTACTATATTTCATTTTAAATGGTTTTTCGGTATGCATTATCTTTAAAAAGGTCAAATTATTCTCACGCCTAATACATTGGAAAAGTAATTTTCGTACTTATTAATGAAGTCAAAGGGAAGCGAAATGTCTCACTTGAAACTTCGACAATTTAATGTGCACATACAATAGCATTCAGATTCTAACCTTAAAATTCTTTATTACTCAATACTTAATTATTCATTATTTGCTGACAGTTGCAGCGCAAATGAATGATAACTAGTTTTCATGAATGAATCCTTCGGAATCGTAAAAATAAAAAAAGTAGCATGCTCATTTGATGGAAGCATTGATCTTTCAGTCACGTGAACTTTACCAGATCTGAAGACAACTATGAGAAGTTGAAAGAAAAGTTCTTTAAAAAAGTTAGAAAAGTTCTTTATTCTTTTATTTATTTTATATGTTTTTTTATCTAAATTCCCTCAACAGAAGCTTAGTATTTTTCTTTTAAATGCTATATACTAGATGGATATTTTTAATTAATGTTTTGGAGAAAGAATTTCGCATTTACAACCTTAAAATTTATGCAAACAACACTTTCTAAGTTTTTTAACATTTTATGAAATAAAAACATATTGTATTGTTTTAGTCTATCCTTAAAGTATACCTACAGTTTTTATAAACACTTAGCCAACTGTAAAAAATCTGAAATATCGAATTTAATTTTTTTAAAGAGACAGAGAAGAATACATTAGATCGACAAAATCAGAAGATATTATTTATTCTTATTTATGTATAAAATGAAACTTTAAAAAAATATTTGAACAATTCGATCTTCCAATAAGTATGATGAAAATACCGGAAACTAAATTGAACGGAAATGACTTCAGTTAATGTCTGAGATTGGAGAATTAATCTGCATTTTTTATAAAGGATTAGCTTTTTTGTAATATAATTACATGCATATGTACTTAATTATAAGTATAGACACAAAATAATTCGAGGAATATTTGCGCATATACATACTATTTATTTTTAAATCAATTACGAACACACAGAAAAGTTTTACTTTCATAAAGGACTCATTATAAATGAATGCTACGATAGATAATAAAACGCAAGATCAAGCATACTTAACCCAACCCTCTCAGCAAGTTATTGTCATTAATTCCCTAAGTTATCTCTGTCATTTGCTGTAGGTATTAACGAAACCGCAAACTCAAACTTGCTTTCCTATCGAATACCATAAACAACAATCAACTGCAATCTTACTCTTGAAACCACCATTTCCGTAAATGCGAGCAATTATTTCAAAAAACCAATGCTTCCGAGCTCCATTTCCGCATATGACAACTCGCCAACTTACGCATTAATGTTACGATTTGCGCATTCCCTTTTAATTTGGAGTGTCGTGACAAAGTCTCATTCAGCGCATCTCAGTAACATCAAATGATGTAACGGGTGATCGTTTGGAGAAAAAAGAAGCAAATGAACACCGTGAAGAATTTTCCTTCGGGCTTATGATTTTCACACATTCTTTCCAGATGTATCTGTTGTTATCGTTCGAGTCATCAACCTAAGAATGCGTTCCTTACTATTTTAGGGTTATCGTGAGATTAGTATGCCGCATTGTCACGACTCTTTCACAGATGCCTGCTCATTCGAAAATGCCAAAAAATTAAATATATCAACTCTGTGGCTGATGAGTTGCATTTCCAGCTTTCAAGTTCCAACTATCACAATTCTTTTTACATCTTTCACGATGCTTCAGCTTTAGCGGAATCAATATTTTATTTCCTAATATTTAAAATCTTTAAAATGGAATGAGGAAATTTTATTATTCGGAAAGGCAACATCAGCTTTGTCATTTTTTATTATACAAATTTGTGCTAGTTTCATATAGTGTGTGTGTGTGTGTGTGTGTGTGTGTGTGTGTGTGTGTGTGTGTGTGTGTGTGTGTGTGTGTGTGTGTGTGTGTGTGTGTGTGTGTGCAACATATATCACATAAAGAAAATAAGCTTTTCATTTAGTTTCTGTTTCCTGCCAATTTGTAGACATTGTCATATTCTTGATGTATTATATTTGAAATATTAATCATACTAATAATTTCAAAGAAATCACACATACATTAAGTAAGGAAGAGAAAAATTAATGCAACTAACGCTTTCATGAATGAACGTTGAATTTAAATTCCCGTTTTCTAAGTAATTATTTCTAAGAAAACAAATAAAGAAAGTTAGATGAGTAGAAAGGCTAAATAACTTGCAACGTATTTCCAGAATAGTAAGGCATGTCCTTTTCTATGCTAATTATATAAAGCAGTTCCCAATGTGGGGCCCACGCCCCACAGAAGAGAGGGGGGGGAAGCGTCTCGCAGGGGGACAATTTTAAAATGGACTTGATACAACTTTAATCCTTTCACCCCGGGCCATTTAAATGCAATGCTAGATATCAATGCCAAATTTTACAAAAAAGAAGCAAATTTTTAAATAGTAATTAGTTTTTCGTTATATGTTTTGGAATTTTTCTTACTATGTTTTGTTAACAATTTCATAGTGATTCCTAGAATCCATCATTTATGTTTCTTAAGTGAACGAATCAATCTTTTAATTTTTAATATTATGTGTGTTACACAGGGGGCGTGAAAACTTTAGAAAGGTTAAAGTGGGGCATGGCACAAAAAAGGTTGTGAAACACTGATTTAAAGATATAAATTTGTAAAATATAAATAAATTGAAAATAATAAAATTGTAATAAAGATGAATGATATAATTAAGTTTATCATCAGCAAAAATAACTCTTAAAATGCCTCTTTCTTTTAGAATTAGCGAGAAGAGAAAAAAACAGAGTTTAAAAAAAAGTTACGTTTCTTGCCCCTTTATTTTAAAGCTCTGGGACTTTTTTCTTTTTTTCTCTCTCTTTTTAGACTAAATCTTAAATGGAAAAATAATGATCAAAGTTTGCATTTCTCAGTTTTGCATACTTCTGCAAGATTATAAAATTAACTATTATGTAAAACAAACATTTACTTAGATTAGCAAATAGTTGTTTCATACGTGTCACACAAGTTATCATTGAATAAATAAAAATTTATAGCGATAAATTTTATCGAGATAATTTAATTAAAACATTTTTCGTTAAAAAGTAATTTACTATATCTATATACTGGAATTGTGACATGTGCCTGAAATAAATAAATAAAGCATTTGCGTAAGATTAAAATCTTCGTCAAATTGTTTAAAACTTTAAGATACATTCCCCACACCGATATGCGTTTTGAATATTAAACATTTGCACGTGTTCGCTGCGTTTATTACCCTCTGAATTCTACCTCAAACCACAGAGACCTACGCTCTCGTAAACTTCACCTACTGAGCCAGTGACTTTGACTGCTGTATCTTCAACAACGAAATGAAAGAAACAGGCAGTAATTGCTAATAGATCAACAGATCTTACAGAAAAAAGGTGACTGCCTGAAAGAGCTTGAATGTTTACTCTTCAAATCAACCATTCAGTGAAATGTGAATAATTCTTTTTGTGTTTAGAAACTTACATTTTAATTTCTTGATTTTTGTATGGTTTTTTGAAATTGAATCAAGTGGCGCTGACTTGTTGTTGTGTTGTCGTTGTTTCTAACGGCATGTCATAAATGAAATTAGAGATTTTTAGCTGAAAGAGCGTCTCTTTTTTTTCAGTGACGCCTTCTAGGGCCATGAGTGCGTCTTAGCTTTGCCATTTTACAGGACGGACTTTATTCCATCATTGCATTCACTCCTCCAAGGATCTTAATTTAGATAGACCTGAATAAGAGAACGATTGCCTCTAAACCAGTATCCCTAATAATATTACTCTAGTCATGTGGACTTTGTGATCTTTATGTTTTATATGTGCGCTATGTGCAGATTTATATGTGCGCTAACCACCCCCATACATGTGGAATATTTGGCCGGTGGGGTTCGAACTCGCAACCCAAGGGGTGCGCATCTAACGCCCGACCAACCAATAACCCTGGACCTTTATGATCCTGACATAGCAGTAATTAAGAGCAAAAGCGCTTTGCACATCCTATATTTAATTGAATAAATCGATATCGTTAGTAATTTGTCAGTGAAATGTCCTACTTTTACAAATGGAAATACTAAAAAATCATTGTTAATTATATACCACAAATTTCATTCTGTGTTTAGTGTGCATTTTCTGGAAGGAAGAAAAATATCGTTTCGTAGCAAAGCATTAAAAAATAAAATCAAATTCTAATTTACAAGAAATCATGTTTGTCATGTAACGCAGACGTCACTAAAATAACTCAATTGAAAATTGATTTAGTGATTGAAATGACGGTTTTTTATTGTGTGTATGTTATAAATTTAAAAAAATATTACAGAATTCTTTAAGTTTTACTTAACATTGTGATACACCAATAATATAAGTTATTGTGTTTTGTCAGTCTAAATTATTTAATTATTCAGATTCCTAAATTTTTTTGAAAATATTTCATTCAGTATTAATAAAATTAACTTAATCCTATTCCACAATTCAATGCGTCTGAATATTTTTAATATAGTATAGTATTAAAAATATCCCCAATATCCTTAGGATAAAAACAGAACAAGCTGTTATACTGTTTCCCATTTAATACGCCTAAGACGGAATAATAATAAAAAAATAAATTATACAGAGATTGATGAAAGTACAGAGCGGGCAGCCTTTGCTTACAGAATTATGCACGAAACCAGTTATTTCTTTTCTTAATTTAAATACTTTCCTTTTTAAAACATTTAAATTTCTTTATTCCAAATATTTAGGTTACGCTGAACATTCAGATGTTATCCTTTTTATAACGATTTGCATTCATTTTAGATGGCTCCAACACAACATTTTTTTTCTCTCAATAAACAAAAATCTAAAAAAAATCAGGACCGTTTAATATTTGTTTATTTGTTGTTGTAGTTTATCTTTCTTCTATAAATATTTCTCGAGATTTTTTTCTTTTTTTTGCCGTGCCTTTTTGCTTTGAAAAAAAATAATAATAAACAGAATCAAGAACATGAAAACCAAAAGCATTGATGGATGGGAAAATAATACTGCTCTTTAGTACTCATAACAACAATTACTGAAATTTTAAAAGTGAGTAATTGTTTGTGAAGAGAATTCTTAAACTACTGTGCAGAGAACGCCAAATATCTTGAGAAATTATGATATTTTAGTAGAGTCTGGATATTTTCCCTACCATAAAAGAGTTTTCCCTTTTCCCAAATAAAAGAAATAGACTTTCTTCTTATTTTTCTTACGTATTTTAGATTTTTCAATGCTTTCTTTTGCTCATTTGAGCAAAAATAAATTTTTTATGCTTTTACCATTTGATTGGCGCTGTATAGCCAAATATAGCTGTTGCACCAATAAATCCCATACCAACCAACCATTGACTAAAAATAATTGACTAATAATAAAGAATAATAAAAAAATATATTCAAAAGCAATGATTGACTAAATCGATTGCAATATACGAACACCAAAAATATTTTTATTTATTTATTGAAAAATTTTGATTGTGATAGTGTTTATGCATAGGTAATGATTCTTTATTCAATTAGATAAATGATTAATTGTTTTTATTTTTAATGTTCTAAATTTTAGCCTCTATTTTTCGATGAATAATAATCCTCATTCAGTATCAGAAGACTGATAATACAAATTATTGAATATAATAACATGGATAAAAATAACTTACTCAAAATATATAGCTCGACCATAAACCTCTAGAATAAAATTCTTTACTTAATAAAAGTTGATGAAATTTTGAACTAAAATTATTAAAATGATATTTTATAAGTAATCTACGGAATAGATTGAATTTGCGTTTATAAAAAAATTTCGTACATATAATGTTGATTTCTTATTATAATTTCTACTTCAGTTTTCACTACAAGGAGCATTTAGTTAATGAAAACGAAGGTAATATTTTTTATTAGATATTATAAATCTGAGTGAAATTTTAAATTTAATTTATTTAAATACTTATATTGTAATAGGAACTTTTTTAAAAAAAGATGGTATGTTAAAATAAAACATTGATGGCGACTTTTAGTAAGCACGGATAGACAAAGCTGTAACAAATTATGGTTTTTAATTAAGAAATTAATCTTGTGAATATATACAAAAAATGAAGCTACTTCTGTAACGGATTTGTCTACAAATCTTACTGTCAAAAAGTCTTTTCGAAATAATTTACATGTACATTCTTCAATTCTGAACAATTATTATTATATCAATACTCTCATACAATGAAACATAAATTGCTACCACAACCATGGTAAATAACATCACAATCAAACCATATCACTCAACAGGTATTTTGACCCAGGTTGTTTTTCACCCCATGCCAGGGATTCCATTCTCAAACAAGTGGGGATTCAGAAGTCGGTGGGTTAGTGAAAGAGAGCACTCCCCATCATTTCCATTTTTTATGAGAATCCGTCTGGAGTTCGAAATGTTTGTGAAAGCCTGGGAGAAAAGCGGTGCGCTTTTTAGGGGGTGGGGTTCCTCTCGCCCATCTGCCGGTGGTTGGACTATTTACACCATCAAAGTTCCGGAAAGCACGAGAAAGTTCACGACCTTTGACCCTCAGGAGGGGTGGTAAAATGTGAGAATTCCGGGAAATCGAGTTGTTGACGTCTTGTTGACTTTTCCCCCGCCATTTTCTAAAACAACACTAGTTTTTTCAGAGTAAATTAAGATGCTATGTTTGTCTTAGAAAAACATTTTATAATCTAAATGATTGCCTTGAATAACATAAGTCACTTAAATGTCACTGAGAAATTGCAATATATGTTCTTAATATTTATAATTAGTACGGAGCGAAAATTTTTACCATTCTCGTCACTTTTTCAGGCGAAAACAATTTAAAAAATGTGTGTGTGTTTCAATCAAAAAACCTTGCAATGACCACGAATTAGAAGAAAAATTAGAATATGAAGAGTTAACTAAAAATGAATAATAAATAATTATTTAGTTTAACTTTATTATTAATAATTATAATTTGCAAAACCATAGAAAATCTAGAAAAAGTTTTCCACTCAGTCTTATTCGATATCATTAAACCTTCAGATCAACTGACTTTTTATTAATTTTTACTCTAAACTCATTCATTTTTAGAACTCAAAATTTTAATATTAACCCATTTCAACAATATTCTCCCGAAACCTCAAAAAGTTGTCATTGTCTCTCTTTTCAATTATAGAACTCCCATGGTTGATGCTAAGGCGATTAAATGTTACAGCAGTTATCGGAATATCTGCACGTTTTCGGTATATATATATATATATATATATATATATATATGTGTGTGTGTGTGTGTGTGTGTGTGTGTGTGTGTGTGTGTGTGTGTGTGTGTGTGTGTGTGTGTGTGTGTGTGCCTTTTTTGTGCTAAATTATTTCTGACTAAAAAATTTTCTTCATTTTCTTTTATAAGCATACACACTTATCATAATTTCTATCCGTTCTATTTATTTTTTAAAACTGCTGTGGATCGAGGAAAGTCTTACTATTTCTTTCGCTTGTTCTCAAAGAGATCTGTTTTATGTTCATATACTTATTTCAAGTTATTTCTAGCATTTGAACCTGAAAACGGCATTGTCTAAGTTTCTTTAACTGAAACGTCTGGAAGTGAAATCATCAAACTTCCCTAATAAAATCGGTCTGAAAACATAATCTATTCAAAATTATTCTCCCAACTAAGAGATTATAAGATAATGTTTTTTCCCCATCTTCACATCGTTAATTAAAAAAAACTTTTACAAGTAAAAGAATAATTTTCCTCACGGCAATAGAAATCTGTCCTTCTCGATTAAGGAAAAGTAATGGAGTGTTTATCCAAAGACCAGCTAAACGAAATATTTGTACACTGAGAATAAAACTACTCCTAATTCTCTCCATTACGAAGCACAAATTTGTCTGGCATTCATCATGAGTCTCATTAACTTCCTTCCTCGTAACAGCAGGCTTGGCCTTACCCATCGCACGCACAGCACGACAGTGATCGATGAATTTCTGTTAAAAGTACCTGTCGCGCCCTCAGATAGAAACCCATTTCATATGGTGATGAATCTGCCGAGTGGCACGTTTAGCACTAGAACAACCCGTGGCTTTACCTAGATGCGTAGTTTTGCTTCCGTAATTCCTTTTGATGAACTTCTTAAAAGTGTTTGGCGGTTAAATGATTCTTTTAAAAGACCCGTTGTTTGCGAAAAATAAAATTTTCCTTGATATCTAAATACACAGTAACTTAAATTATATTCAATATCAACAAACCCTTGATTCATATTCGTTGTGACTTTTTGACTACTGTTGAAGGTCACTGGTTCTCCAGAATAAATTTTTTCCATCGAATAACTTACGAATGGGTTTGAAAACTTCCGCAATACGAAGGAAGTGATTTTCCTAAATCACATTTCGAAAAGAAAGCGAAACAATTTATCTATTTATTTAAAAGCAGATCTGAAGTCTAAGTTTGATCACATTTCTTACTCCACTTTTAAAATATTTAAGGAATAGTAACAACTGAACATTTTTCTGTATATTTTTAAGTAATATCCCGTTATAAATAGGAACTAAAGTTTTGAGGGGGGAGCATATTTTCTGTACCCTGATCAGATGTTGATATTTGCCGCCAGTCCGAAAATTTCCAACGATTCAGACTAAGCGTACCTACTTAAAGCAAATAATGAAAGGAGGGAACAAGCAAAAATATTTTAAAAAGTTATTTTCCTAGATGACAAATAAATAGCTTTATTAAAAAAATATATAATTCTACGAATAGTAAAATAATTGCAAAATATCACCTAATCAGGTATAATTGGTCAGTTTCTATATATTTCAGTACGTTAACTAAGTGGAATATTTACAAAAACGAACATCTACTTCAAAAATATTGCCTATAAGCGTGGATAGCATGGAGTCTGGAGTCAAAAAATATAAATAAAAACATTAAATATCCATAAAGCTTATAAATTATTAAAAAATATATGCTATAATAATCGTTACTACTCTGAATACAAAATTATCCATCATATTAAAAACTCCTAAAGTTCACTAGCTATGTCTGAAAAAATACGTAAATATAATACTTTCGCCGTTTAATAAATATATAAAACCTCTTTGCGGTATTCAAAACATTTTAGAATCAATATTAATCAGGTCCATTAAAACTCTTAAACCCTGATTCTTATACTTTAAAGCGCGAGGTTGTTGCTGTTTTTATTGCTGAAATTTAAATCGTAAACAAAATGTTTCATAAAAAAGTCATTTTACTATGTTGAATTTTTCCTACTAAAATATCATCAAATAATAATTTGTTTATTAGTTTTCTGTACTCTATTTTAGAATAATTACAAATTATGATAGTTCATACTTCTTTATTTTCTGCATTTTTCTTAATGAAACAGAATTTTAGATGCGCCAATTTTACTCAACTTGTCAGTAGAGTAGTGATGGTAAATAAGGCTCAGATCATGGGACTGCTTACTGGCTTTTTTTGTTATATTTAAAAGGATAATTTTATCGCTCATAATGTTTAATATCCATAACATTCTTTCAACACTAATACCAAACGCAATTATCTTCTTGATGATGAATTCTGTTTGAGTCTAATCAAAGGAAATTTGAGTGCTTGAAAATCTGAATTAAGAAGTAATAAATTTCTCAACGAAATCTGACCATACATATGATTGAATTATCAAAATCGTTTATTTTCTTGCTTCTTCTTTTCATTCATAATTAAATTGCTAAAACTAATTGCTATACACACAATAGAAATGAAACTGATAAACAACAGAAATTTTAAGTCGTGGCCCTAAGGGAGAGGATATCTTTTATATTACCTTAAATCATACCCAGAAATAGCCTTTAGAGGATTTCAACCATGAAGTAAGCTTCCTTTGTTGTTATCAGCATGCCAGGAATCTTTTCCTCCAAGCGGTCAAAATCTTTTTTTCTTAAATTTAGAAATGACGATTCCGGCCGAAAAAATTTGTTGTAATGCTATTTGTGCGAAGCGAACCCCTTAAGGCAGATTAAGTTCGCGAAAGATCAAGGCCTTCAGTGATGAGTCATGGGGCTCCTAGATTGCACACAAACCTCGCAGGAGTCCACGATTTATTGGAAAATGTGCGCGTTTACGTGACCTTCATGATAAATGACGGAATTCTTGGCAATCGTGTGTGAACTCATGTCCGTTGAAAGTTGAATTTTCGAGGATTGTAACTCAAAGGTAATTTTTTCATTGCACAAGAAGACCAACTGAGGAAGAATTAAGAGATAAATTAATTCTTCGGGATGATTCGAAATGGAATGAAAAACATCTCAGTCAGTCATGATAAGTCTAGAAATATCTTCTCCTAACCTAGCGTATCGAAAAGAATCTTCACTTTTCTAAATGAGAAAAAAATTATTTCGGTTTTTGTTTTAACTGGTTTATAATCATCCCTACATTTTTATAATATTTTAGTTATTAAAATAATGAAGAAATACGCAGATACTTTATAATTTTGAAAACCTTGAAACTCACAATTCCTCATATAAATTATAAATTTAGATAATTACTGCAGGAAATTAAATGATTTTCTAATAACTAACAATAGTTTAGTAAAGGTAAGCTATTGCTTTTTATAGTTCGTGGGAATAAAAAAAAATTAAATACATGCAGAATCTCTAGGATTCTCCTTGGGAACTAAAATAGTTAGACATTCATCTTTTCATTTAATTGTGAATTGCATATAAAGTAAGCTTTATATAAAATAGAGAAGCACATTGTATGTTTTATACTCTAAATGCCGAAATTATTCAATTTATGAATTCGTATCTCAAGAGAAAAATATTTTAAATAATTATGCGATCCTTATATGATTACTATTTATTATTATTAAGCTTTATTTGAAAACTTTATAGAGTTTTGAAAAATGTAAAAATAAGCAGATGATTTATCACTTCCAACTGACTGATTGAAATCAATCAATCAATCAAAATCAAGGAAACATAAGGATGATTCATTGAATTCGGATAATTTGAGTCTTTTAAAATGCTTCATCATTCTGACAAGCACAAGATGAGGCAAAATTAAGTCAAGTACTCTGAACTCGTAATTGAACTTTCCAACTTATAGCGATACTATGATTGTCATGTAGCAAACCATTGGTAATTGTTTCAAAAGAGCCCTTCAAACATGACTTCCGACAGATTCAATAAATGGCAGTGAGGTTCCTTCAATCTTTTTCCTTCTTCTTTGCCATTTAAATTCCAGCGCCCGTATCCTATGTTCTCACCTTTAAGGTGAGGCTGGCCAAGAAAGCTCGTTATTTCTTTCGTTTTTCTCTCCTGAACTCTCTTCCTCATATTTTCTCCTTCGAAACAGGAGTGAGTCTAGTGACTCTGCTTCGGGTCAACCCGCTCCTTCTGAAGAGCGGTTGACTCAGAAATAGAAGTTACCTGTTGTCTGCTCTTCCTTCCTCCAAGCGAGCCTTGAAAAACTCTCACTTGTCTCTGTCAAGGCCTTGGGTCATTCTTCAAACGCTATTAACATTTATTTCCTTTTCCTTCTACGTCTAGGGAACGTGCAAATAGTGAGACCAATTATTCACAGTCTCGCGTTCAAATATATACATATTTTTTTTTTACGTCAGAGTGCAAGAAACAATTTAGTACGCTGAATCTTCAGTATGAAGTCGAGTGAATTATGATGCATTGTTGCGATTTACCGCTAACTATCAAAGAGTATTTGGATTTTCTAAACTGATAATACTCAAATGAAGAAGGAGGAAAATGGTTGAAATGTTTCAAAGAAAACGGAATTTAGTTCGAAATAAATGTACATTTAACATTTTCAGTTTTAATGAAAAGCAGTATGCTTCATCTTATAAAAAAAAGGAGTTACGACATCAGGATCCAGAGTCAGAGATGGCATAGGTATACTCCGTCCTGGCCAAAGCCATTCGGATATAATGATGAGCCGCCTCAAAGCAACCCCCATCGAGCACGGAAGTGCAGGTTAATCAGCTTAATTTTCATAAAACTTAATTCAAAGAACCAGATCGGAAAAAGATACGAATTCAAATTCTCAAAAATTGTCACCTAGTCTCAAAGTATAGTAATTATCAAACCTTTCAACAATTCCGGAGTCAGAGATTCAAAACAAATTATAAAAAAGATTTATCATGGCGCACTCTAATTCTCCATGAGTCAAATGCTCTCCCACTACGCTGATGCTATTCGCAATTCTTGGGAAGGGTCACCTTTGTTATCCGCATTTGGTTCCCATGGTTGAAAATTGAGATGTCCATTCCCAAAACAGTCCTTGAAAACTTTCAAAATGGGACGTTAAAATTAAATTCACTTAATTATGGTCTTTCTTCCCTGGTCTTTTATCTTTTTCTGGTTAATTTTAAATTTTACAAAATAACAGCAAGAGAATAGTGTTGATTTATATTAAAAAAACATGAAGAGAATGCCATGTCCCTTAACTAAATTACTATTATTGTAACGAATGTTTCATTTAATAATGACACAAAAAAGTATACTTTGCTAAAACACTGAAAAGAGAATTTCAAATTATGTATATATACTTTTTTTCATTTTGCGTACGATCCCTTTTGCGGAAATATATGTGATTATATCTTTTCGTATCTTTCATTTGTAGTGAAAGTAAACTACAAAATTACTCTACTGATATTTTTCAAGGTATTTCAGCATTTTATCTCATTGATTAAGTATTCATTTGCAAGGACCTTGAAAAAGAGCTTCTAAAATTGTAACTGCAGGCTATTAGAAGTAAAAGTTGATCATTCGTCGTGACATATTTTTAAAAAAGTTTGATAACTTATATAAAGCTGCACGAAAACATGAAATACGTAATGGTTTTAGAAGTAAAGTCGTAATATCAAGAACTTTTTTTCATGCTACCGATAAAATGGCGAAATGGTTCATATCGTCACAACTGAAAAACTAATTATTCTTATTAACATTTTTTTTTGAAATTTGCTTACGATTTTCACCATTTAATAATTTTAAAAAATTGTTAATAGACTTGCTGGTCAAAATTAAATTTAAATACTTTTTACGGAACTTTATGCAATTACAAAAATTATGGCAAAATTATAAATTTAAGAATTTTGGAGAATACAGTTTTTGCCATGTCTTCTGTGACCAAACAAAAAGAAAGTTTTAAGATGTAGTTCAAGCATGATATATAAAAAATATTTTTTTAATGAGAAAAATTTTAGTGTTAAGTTGTTAAGAATTCAAAATAAATCTTTTTTAGGGGGAGGATGCAGAAGTTTTTAGAGATAACTATATAATGCTTAATGCCCCTTTTTTAAACTGAAACAATGGATGATGTTTATCAGTTTGGTTACAGTCCTTTATAATTTTTAGATAAAGAGCAGGCAATCATCTTATTTATATTATTTAACTATAATGTTTTTGCCTTTTTATATTTCCCCCTCCTAATCTATAAGCCACTAATTAGAGCTTTGTAACTACAATGAGGAGACTGGATTATACTAATTAAAGTGTTTTACAAATTTTTACCATCCTTTTGAATACGACTATATGAATTTTGCAATAAAGCAAGCGGATAGAAAGATAAATTTAAAAATTTCCAGAGAATTATGATGCTTTACAATACTAATTTTAAAAAAAATTAAGAAACTCCTATATGAAAAGTTGCTCTTTTATCTTCTCATACAGATAAAATCATCTAATCTTGTTGATGAAATCAGCATTGTTGCGCACATTTTAAATATTCACAGAGAATATTTACTTTCCCTTCTCCTTCAAGGAAAGCGTCATGATGTCCGATGGTGCAATTAGAGGCCACCAAACGATTCCTATTTGACCTTAAAGGTTTCTTTTGCACACTGATACATTCGAGAATGATTCAATGCTGACGTCACAAGCCATTCCCTATTTGCATGATGACGACCTTCGTATGTCCTCCACCCACGCATTTTATTTATTTTCGGACTAACAGAAGTATATTTGGGGGTAGGGGTGTGGGAAACCCTCATCTCGATTGCTAAAGCGTGACGAGGAGTCAATCGAGAGTTGGAAGTGTAAACAGTCTGTATCCATTATTTTGTGTATCCGTGACCATTAAGGATGTCGATGGTAATGAATTAGAAATATAGTGGTTTGAGTTTCAGTATTGAATTTAACAAATGCCATTCTAGGAAGACATGCCAAAATATCTCACTGGTGTTTTTCCTTTAATTGCTGAAAAATAATGAACTAAGCAATGAAAAATATTCGGCTGCAAAAAGAGATTCCTCACATGAGCATCATTTAAAAAAGAACTAAAACAGTCTTTCTTTTTTCACTGATTCACATATTAGGCTCAATGAGCTTACATTTTTTGAAATGACCTGGAACTATTTTGGATTTTGAATTATGGTCGCATGATATCCAAAACAATCACATAATATACTATGTATATTTTCTTTGCAAATACTGATGGTATACTTCCATGTTATGCCAATGAATTGTATAATATTCAGTTTTCAAAATGACCTAACGGTTGGATATTAGGATTGTAATTAAGATAAGAGCTAACGCGAATATATTTTTAACAAGAACTACGTAAGACAAGACAAAATAAAACAAAAGGGAAAATTGAATATTAATTTATTCTGAGATTTCAACACGCAACACGTTAACGTTGAGGTTACTTTACGTGCACTTTTGAACGCGTATGTTCAGCTATACATGCAAGAAATGCTTCCAGTTAAATCGCTACTGGAATCAGTTTACAAGTGGGTTATTGCTTCTCACTGCAATCATATGTTAATTATTTTCCTTCCTGCTCATCCAAGCAAAAAAACAATTCAACAAAATGCATTTACTTCACGGCAGATAAAATTCATTCTCAGTTGTAAAAAATTTGATCTTCCAACAACGACAACGACATAGAAGAATGATAATTTAAATTAATCAAAATATTGAAACTAAGACATATAGACAATCACAAGATTACCATGACAAAACATAATTCATTGATAATCTGAAAGAAAATATATTAATAGCAAAGTGTTTGATTTGAAATAGCTTGTATTTGAATAAATAGATGGCTTTAATGTGCAGTTTACTTGAGAAGCTTTTGGATTTATAAAACATTTTTTAGTTGTGGTTTTTAACAATGGATAATATAGCGAAAGAGATTATGTGTGAAGAAAGAAATGCATGACAAAACTAGCTCCGGTTTTTTAGTGAAAAAAATATCATCAAAATTACAAACGTAAAAGCAAAGGAAAACCAAAAGTAAAAAAAATAATCTAAGCATTTGTTACATAAAGCCTTTTTTTATGAATCAGATATATTTTTTAATTAAAACATACGTTGCATATGAAAACGTTCGAAAATAAGTAAATAGTTTCTAATAACATTATATTCAGTGAATAATCTAATTTAAAAAACAATTTTAAAAAATCACATTTTTATTAAAATTTTAAAAAATTAAAAATCTATTTTAATTTTTTAACGTTGCTATTTTATTGATTAATTTCAACGTTCGTTACCTTAAATTTCGCACAATCTCGAAGTAATTTAATTTCTCATATTCGCCACCAGATGGCTTGTGAGACCTATGTTATCAAAATGTAGTTAAATTAATTAAAAAATTAATAATTAATTTCTAAAAGCATTAAAATATTATATTCTCAATGACTTTACAAAAGAATATGAAATTTGAGAACGCTAGCATATTAGAAAATAAATGACAAAAAAATCTAACGCAAAATTCCATCTATTAATTTTATTTATCTATCTTATATAATATATTTCAAATTTAATTAATAATTTAAGAATTATTTTTGATATTTTGATACCATAATACAATAATACCTAAATACGGTACAGATAATTCTTTGCAATTTTTTTTCTATTAAACGCTTTTAATTAATTGCACTTGTCCCATATTTACACGAATGGAATTTTGTAATCAATTTTTCATTAACTTCCTATTTCAATGGAATTTTGCACAATTTTTGATTCCCGATGAAAATAATTTAACCATATATTGGTAAATTAATTTAGCTAAAAATTTATTTTGGAGAGGTAATGCCATTATATAAATTAATTTTTTAATCAAATTTTTTATAAGCAGAAATCAAACTTTTGATATACATTTTTACCGGCTTGCTCCAATGCAATCAAACCCAACAAACGTTTTCCATATATCAATTTGGTCAATTAAAATTTATATATTATATCCATATAATATTACAATTTATGTATTATTTTAATTTATATATTTTTTAACAATTTATATATTTTATTTTATTTAACGAACTTTCTACTTAGAAATCTATGTAGGGTTATATAATTTGTAATCAATTGTTATATAATTTTAAAAACGTATTAAGTAAATATAAAAAGAAAAACAAACATCTTTCTGATATACTTCCAAATAATAAAAAAGAACTAGCAATATATAGTTTGAATTAGCAATAAAAAAAATTCGAATTCGCAACATTTCAAATTAGAACATTAAATTCATATTTATTAATTTTATTCATTAAAATATGTTGTTATTCATTTAAAAAACTACCAAGTTCTTGTGTAATAATAATAATAATAATAAATGAATGCAATTATTCTTGGGACTAGAATTATCATAAAGTTATAAGCTACGCGAGAAATTTTAAATAATTTCTAGAAGTATAATTTTTTTTGTTTTTGTTTCACGGATAGTTTCAGTCAGAGGAAATTGTCTTCCCAAAACTATCTTGCATACTTTCTAATGACGGAATACCTCTCTTCTCTCCATCCTTCTTTTTGCATGAAACTGTGGGCTTTGGTCGAGGCCAAAACTGCTTTAGATGACTCTGTCAAACAAAACTTAGCACATTTTGATCTTTGACATTAATCTACCATTTATTCTGAATTTATAGTGTGGCAATTTTTTTGACGTACGGATTTTTTTTCTATAAATCCCTGGCATTAGGTAAGTACATAAGTACTCGATAATCGAATTTTTATTTTGGGCATTTTATTCCGACCGATTATAACCAAAATTTAATCTAGAGTTATATTTGTGACCCCAAGTCCACATATCAAATTTCTTTTACATAAGTAATTCAGTTTTTGAGTTTGCATTCACATACATTCAACAGCATCGACCAATAGTTCATCATATTTGAAAAATGACTATATTTATGTTGTTAAAACCTGGACCTAATTTTACATATTTCGCTCTTAATTTTTTTTTCGGGTTTATTTGTAACCAGGCAGAATTCACTTTTTTGTTTGGATTTTGCTCAGTTTGACAGAAACCTACAAATCTCATATAACAAATATCATCCATATGTTTAAAATTGTTTTTATGTTATCGTGTTCACAGCCAAACAGGCACAATCCCTAAAACTTGTTTTTTTTTGGACTCGGGATGGTCTGAAGCGTGTAGATTCGTCATCATCTTGAGTTCTAATTTTTTGACTATTGCAATACTTTCTATTCTTATATTCAAGAAGAAAAAAAAATAAAAAATGCCTTTCAGCAAACATTCCGTTCTTTGTCATTTCTTTTTGAATTCGTGCATTTAACTCACGGCCATCTTTGCAGAAAGGAAAATCTTGAGGTGCAGCTGTAGTTTTAAAAAGAAACACGAACGTCGTTACATAAGGATAATTTTGAGCAATTTCTCAAAGTGAGTGTGAGAATTTGACGGACGCTCGATGACATCATAATTATTAGTGCTCCGATAAACAATACCTCGGGCATATTCCAAAAAAAGTTCAGGAAACAATCTGCGATTATTTTTTTCCGTTTTACATTTCTTCGTAATTTCTTACTTTACGTATTCGGAATTTTTAAGATTTTGGTTGTAAATCTTAGACATCATGCTTGCATCTAGACATAAGCATAGAGAGTCAAGGTCTTTAGAGTTATAATAATCGAACTTCACTTTTAATTTACTTTACTTTTAATTTTATTCTTACTTGAACCAAGTATGCACTAGTACAAAAACAAAATTTTCCTTAGATAGCCAGAAGAAAACTCTAACGACCGTCAGTAAACATCAAATGATTGGGATTTTCTATTTAACAATGACAGCTGGTTCTTTACACTGCCTCAAAATCAAACAAAACATTTAATCACAGAATTTAAAATGATTATTTAAATGCAAATTTGCAAAAAGTTTAGAATACTTAGGAAATGAAGCAAAATTGCTATCGTATACTTCCTGATAAACATAATACAAAACTAATGTAATACTGAAATATAAATACATTATACCATTAAAGCCCTGAGATGAAACGGAAAATTTATTTACTTCCAGAATGGAAATAGAGGGTTAACCGGTTAATTAATCTATATTAGTGCGTTTTGCATTGAAATATTTCGTCATAACCAGATAACAGGTTAATTTTTTAAAATTATTTAACAATTATTAAATTGATTAGTGATCTAAATAATTATTATTTATTAAAAATTATAATTTTTTAGATCACGAATTGAATTATTATTTAATAAAAGTCAATAGTTATAATAAATAGAATATAAATAAGACTTTAAAAAATACGCCAAAATCTATACAAATGTTGTTTTGAATTTAATCAAAATAATGCCAAATTGTGAAAATATATTTTCAGAAGATTAGAAGCAGTATTAGCGAAACGGTTGTTATATAATCAAGTAATTATGGCTAAAAAATGTCTATACCTTACCGTTTATTTGGCTTTCACAGGAATTTCCTTCCTGGCAACAATTTTGAAACCAAATATCGATCAGAGTGCTCAAAGAATTATTATCTCTGGATACCACTTGCCCTCGTTAAGATAAAACCTATTAATAATAAGGTATTTCTTAAAATCACTGAATTAATAGTAAAAATCAAAGAATAAAACTCTAAGCTCGGAACACAATTATGTTGCCTATTCACCGTGAACTTGAAATCAAATAAGAAAAAAACGACAACAAATTGTTAACCTTCAAGTATGCAAATAAGATATTACACGACGTCCAACGCATGATTTCGTTTACTTTCGATCACGTCAAAGACAAATCAATCACAGCAGATTTCTCAAACAAGGATTCATGCAGGAAATTTTCTTTCAAACGTTAATAGAATTCTTTTTAATTAAAATAACCGCTCGTAGAAGGAAAAAAAAGGCTGTTCTGTTTACAAAATTTAAATATAGAATATAGTATTTCGTGAAATCGGATTTTTCATTGTTTTCTGAAGAAAAAATTTGATTGACAAGTACTAATGAGATGTTTGCTGAAAGATTGCCGTTGAGCAAGAAGAGGATCTTACTGGTTTAGTTCGCTTGCTTACAGTAGATAAACGTGTTCGGTCGAACTATTTATTTATTTAACAATTCGTTTGTTGTAAATCCTATTAAATTAGTAATAAAATTGTAATAAAATCATTAGAGAGTATCTTTTTAATTTTTAAGTTAAATAAGTATTTAAATCTGTGTTGCAATTTTTTTCAACAATAGTTGTGCAGATCAGCATAAATGAATGTAAAAAATGCAAAAAAAAAAAATTAAGTAAGTTTTTCTATTAACATTTTTTCTTCTTCAAAGTGAAATCACAGGAAGCGGTTTTATTCACCAATTATTAAATTAATCAAAATTAATTGAAAATAATACAAAAATAGTAAATATTTAAATATTCATGATGTAGTGTCAATAAGGATTTGTTTCCAATCATTAAAAAATTGGTTTTAATTTAAATGGTTACGTAACAAGGATCCATTTTTAAATTAAAGATTAAAAAATAAGGATTTTCCTGAAAGAATAAACAATTAACAACATCATTATTTGATGTTCATTAAATCTATTTTGGATTCATAAGAAATAATGCTGTTTATTGGGCTAATATTTAAGCTGTATTATTCATATTTTTTAATTATTTTTCATATGATTCAACAAAAGCTGATTATTATTTACATTTTTTTTGTTCATTAGTAATCATGTTATTGCATTAACAAGATTTTAAGATTTGAGAGCCAACAACTGATCAATCAATTGAAAACAGATGTATTAATCTGCATTTTTTTTTTACTAAATACAATACAACCGTCATCATTTGTACATTCAAAATTTACAAACATTGAAATTCTGGTCCTTATATGAACTATGAAGTAATGATGCGAAGATAACTTCATAATTATCACTAGTTATCAAGATGAAAATAAGAATGTCCAAGCGATGAATTCTTAATTAAATTTTTACATGTTTTATATGTCATTTCAATATAAACCAAACCACGGACAGATGACTTGCTCTATGACATGCACCCCGTAACCATAGATTAACATAAGTAAATCTCAGTTTTGTCTTTTTAAATATTTACATTTTCTCCTTTACATTGGATGTAAAGAAAGCAGCAGCATTACAGTTTTTATTTCAGTTTTTACAGCATGTGTTAAGTTCTTTATGATCAATTTATAACGCCAAATTGTGTTGAAACTCTAAGAGTAGGCGTATCAGTTAGTTTATCTCAAGTAGCTTGCACAGTCATATTTTCAATTTATGAATCATCTTTGTCTGTTTGTTATTCCATTATCCAACAAGATAGCTATCGCTTTCACCTTCAGACAAGAAACGTTTTTCCTGAGTTTAATGTACAGAGGCTCCAACCAATGTTTTGTTTTCCCAATCGTTTCTGTTCCGCTGTGATCATTTTCGTATAAAGTTTCCCTTTTGTCCATTTTATTTTATCAATTTTGAAATTTTGAAAAATTACACGATTTCCTAACGCTTTTTGAACAAGGAAAATATTTCAGGAAATAAGCTTTTTATGTTATTCCAATTTATATTTCAATTATTTTTCCTGGTAGAATATTGAAGTAAGCAATTGTTGTTCTTGAGTTATTTTATAACACTGGATTTATCAAAAATGGCATTTTGTTATCAAAAACTTTACTATTCTGATATATTGCCTTTTTATTTATTTATTTTGAAAAAAATGAAAAACTTTTAATTTAAATGAGTAAATAAAAATAAATTACATTTTTGATATAAAAATTCGAAAAGTTTAAAAAATGTCTGCCAAATAGAAGCTTTCAACTATACGCATCTAAAAGTTCTTAAGGCAGTTACTTTGTCATATCAAACAATCGTGTATCCAAATTCACGCAAAGGAAAACATAAAAAATGAATAAAATTACATTCGACATATAGCGTTTCGTGATATCATTTAACAATATCATATCATATACAACATTCTGAGAACCAATATAGTTAACTTATAATAATATTTTGAATCGAAAAGAAGTTTAACAAATTTGAAGTCTGACATTTTGATGTAGCATTAATGATCTATTGAAATCCAAATCAAAAAAATGTTAGAAGGCGCTTCCTATCTAATAGTTTTATAAAATTAAAAAAAAAACTGATAACCATGACGAAAAAACTTATATTCCTTAATTCAAGAATATAAGTTTTTTAAAACTTATATTATAATTCTACAGGAAAAGATTAAATAGCAAAATTATCATTCAAATATCATTTTTATTATAAAGGCATTTATTATTAATATTATTATTAGTAAAAAAATACAAAATAATTTTTCTCTGGAACGACCCAGTTCAAATCAGAATCCAGTTTCTCATTTTATGCTAAGTTGACTAAGATTGCCATTTTAATTTTGAATCACGATAAGATGATATTGTTATTAATTTAATTATCACCTATGTAAAAAAAACCTCGTAATTTTATGCATAGATATAAATGTAGGTAAGTGTATCGAAAATTAAAGAAAGAAAGAAACTTAAACAGGGAGAGTTAAAAGAAAAATGTAATGAATTATTTCCAATATAATTAACTTTCTAAGAGGCATTTTTGATCAGCGATTGGTGATTATAAATTTTGAAGTCTTTAGTATACTTAGGGCTTGATCTGAAGCAAGTTAAATATGCCACCATAGGTCAATGTTTTTAGTGCTTATTAGATTAAAAGATATTAAAAGATTTTTAGAGTAAGATTCCGGATTTGATATCCATATCATCTGACTGGCTCAAAATGTTGAGATTCATTGAGGTAAACGCGCAATTTAAATGTGAAATTTCAAAGCGAATTGTTAGTGAAAATTAATCTTGATTGATCCTGATATTTGAAGTACCGAAAAGTCAAACAACGTAAGCTTCGCGTCTTTTTCTTCCAAAATGTAGGCATGCGTTTCCAAATCACACGTGTTGGAATGCACAATCTAAAACCAGTACTAGAATATGTTGTACTGATAATACCAAACATTTATTATTATAACATTTCGTACGAAAGAGAAAGTTTCATTGAACCCTACAGCAAATGCAATTTCTTTTTTTAACAATTTCGAATGAAAAAAAAATTTTCGTAACAAAAAAAAAATGAATAAATTGTATTTTAAATCATTCCCTAAACACAATATAAAAAGCCATGATACGCAAGAATGCTAAGGAAAGTAACAAAAGAGAAGACCAACTGCGACCCCCAACTGAGTACCAGATACATTGTTCTTTGTTTGACATTCGAATTCATCATATTACAACAAATAAATGAAAGAAGCCATTCGAGCTGAAAGATATTTCTTTCAGCCAGCATATTGACCCTGTTCTTCTCACCTACAGCACGAGTGGATTGTTTACAGAACTTTCACCTTTTTAAGGTTAGTTGGACAAGGATCGGTAAAGAAATTAAAACGAGATGTATTCTTTTATCAACAATTTGAATTCCCTATAAAAGGGTTTAAAACAATTTTCTTGCTAGTGAAATGCGAATGTGAGTGAATGATGTGTTATTTACAACTCTGTAGTGCGAGAAATTCTGGATGTTTAAACGATATTATGTTATTTCGAGACAAGAATTATACACATGTTATGGCTTTATTATTTTTTTTTCGGAACTAGTCATGCATTGAGAAATAATTATTTCAATAAGTTCTCGGAAAAACTTTGAAAGGAAAAGAAAATGTGGTTAAACCGGAATTAATTTGTCAAGTTTACAGAATTGCCTTTGATTTGGTCAATTTTTTATCGTGATCTTTGGCATCATGTATCTCGGGTATGTCATAATTCAGTTGAGAATATATAGACTACTTGAGGTGGAATATGAGTGATTTTTGTGAAAAAATTGTAACGGCACAGATGCCAATTTCTAAGCTTGAGAAACGACAATTCGATGTCTGTAGCATTCACGGACATGACGATTTAAAGATTAAAGAAAAAAAGGGAATAGAAAACCGTTTCTTCACTCAGTCTCCGAATTAATGATGCTATGGAATTATATTTAAAAGATTACCATCAGTATTTTTAAAACGCACCCAAAAGAAAAGGGTTGTTATAAACAGATAATACTATATTTTATATTTATTAATTTTCAATCACCTAAGAAAACGCTTTTTATAAAAACTGTAGCTTTATCCGCTGTTAAATTTTTATGAAAACATTCTTTATTTCCCATTTTAATCATGGTGCTTCAGTATTAATTGCAGGCCATTGCAGAGTTTTTGAATTATCTGTATTTCATTGATGAACGTCAAGCTCAATCACATGTGACTGAAGAAATATTGTTAAAACTGATAATATCTTTAGTGATTTTTTTTCAGCAGTTTATCAACATATGATTAATATTTCGGCGTATGGCTACTATAAAGGTACCTTGATCATTCCTATTTCTCTAATATTTAATTGTTAATCTGTGAACTTGATTTAAATGACGCCATTATCATATAACAAAAGAAACGGCGCATGTCACCTTGCATCCATCAGTGTGTTATTTTGAATTTCATCTGTCGATTCGTCGACCACTATTATAAATGGTAAAGTCATAAGGCTATCTAGATAAACCTTGACAATCCAGGTAGTTATCTAGCCCAGTTGATAACTAACTCTCTGCTACGTCTCCCCAATTTAAAATTTAAAAAAAAAATTCAATATTTTAAATTTCACGGTGAATCTAGCTTCATGTTAAAAGATTCGAAATCTAGAGCATTGATAAATCGGTAGTAAGACATTTCTTATTAGATGTATTCATGTATTATGTAATAAGGATTTACGGTATCATTCATTTAAAGATAAAAGCAACAATTCGTTGCATTTTGTGACATTAATTTGAAAACTTGAATATTTTACTTGAAAAGAGAAGTCATAAAATTAAGTCATTACTACATGATTAAAAGGAAAAAAGAATACGAATGTTTTTTCCTTTGTTAGGAAAATAAAGACTATGAAGAGGCTTCAGAAAATATTCGCAGGGGATCACCTCTGGCATTTCCTTCAAATGAGTTGGGCCTGATATTTTATAAAGATCGATCCAATTCGATAGCTTTCTACTGTCCAGTAGAGGGCAAAAAAACTTTACCCCCCTTGACATTTCACTCCACCGTTCCACTTGCATTTAAAAAAAAGCGATTGGAACCAATTTAGTGAAAAAATGTGAGGTAGATGAATTTTTATATGTTCAAATGTCACTAAATGTGGTTTTAATCACATCCTACGCTATTTAAAACTGACATTGTGTAACGAGAAATTTATTTTTTGTAACAGTAAACAACATCGCCTGCCAGAGAAAGGAAAGGCCAATGATTTTTATTTTTTCGATGCACCGAAATCAGCCTTCAAGAAAAAAGTCAGCGGATGGTCAAGCTTGAGATACCTAAACTATATCAACTAGGCACAACAATGAGAGGCTCTTAATCTCTTCTGACTAAGAAAGCGTGAAAATAATAGAGCACTAGATTACCGGGCCATGTTAGAATTTTCAAAAAGCGTGAAGGCCATTGCCGTCAACAGTCTTTTTAGCAGCTTCTAAAGATATCAAGTGTCCAGCTATTTAAGTTAATGACCTCCTCCTTAAGAATTTGTAACAACTTGGTAGTACACAGAAACGACCGACAACCTTCAAAGGTATTGTATAAACGCACACTATCAGAGCCTTTTCTTCAGGAATAAATGTGGAGGTTTTCGAAGTGCGATTTAGATAAGAATAACCTCTATAAATTGAAAAGGATTCAAATGGTATTTCGGGGTCCCTGATTTTGTAAGCTTACACTGGTATTTTTTAAATTAATTTCGATAAACTGAGGTGATAAAATAATTTTTGCTGAAACGACATTTAAAAAAGATATCTAACTGCAGTAAAAAAGATACAGCAATTCATTTAATTTCTTTACTTTTTATGCCTATTTTATAAAATCTATTTTTAAAAAAAAACAAGTTCCTGAAATTCCTAACTAACCTTATATCACAATTTTTTTTCTGAAGCATTGAATTTTCTATGGAATACCCTTAACTTTCTTATTCAGTACCTTTAATCCCTTAATTGGTTAATTTTTTTTACCATTTAATTATATTAAATCTTTTGTCTTGGGAATATTTTATTTAAATTTAAATAAATGAAAATCCATCGAATACTTGAGACAGTTGTGTATTCCACGTAGCTCATGTATTGAAGCATATCAATTATGAATAGTTTGATTGCGTTTAAAAATGTAAAAATTCGGTAATGGACATCCCAGGTAGCACATTTTGATGCATAATATTGTACAATATTGTGCGATATTGTATGATATTAAACAATGTTCCGCAATATTAAACAATATTGCTAATATTGATCAATATTGTACAATATTTGTGTGCTACTAGGGATGCTCACGGCCTATAGTAAAAATGAATAAAATAATGAAACCAACAGAACAGCATATTTGATTGGATATTTGTGTTGTTTTATGAAACGAACAGTTTTCGTTGAATTTGAATGATTAAGTGGATTTCTATCGCTATTTGGAATACAAAAGAATTGTATTAGCCTCTTAATGGTAAAAACTCCTTATTCGTTCACCTCAATAGTTGTTCTTTATTGCAAACTCAATGTGCGTTCAACATCAAAAGGCAAGACTTCAGAATATAATGAAACTCAAATCTCAAATATCTCTTAAAAATTTTAAATGTAAAAATATTATTTATTTGTTTTTCTTTACATCTGTATCTATTTTGGAGTGTGGTTTGGATATAATTCTTTTTCAAAATATTTTTATGTACTAATATTAAATAAATCAGAAAAAACAATTCAGTTCAATATTTTTTTTTCTAATTAATATAGCTTACTAAGTCTTAGACAGTCTTTTTAAAGTTGGAAGAATCATACATTAGGGCGTAGTGAAAATTAATTGTTCAAAATGAAGACACTAAATGATTTTTACGAAAACACAATGATGTAGCTTTGCGTCAAACTTATTCATGAAAATGTATCCTTCTTAACCTCTAATGAAAGAGGCCTCCCACATCACGCTACTGATATTTCACTTCCTAATCAGCCACATAAAAATGTTGAGAAATAGAGGGAACGGAGAAAACATCGAAATTAATGGATGATGCGTAGCCTCGAACCCCTGACCCATCGCGTGCAGTAAACGAATTCTTTTTTTCCTGCGCACTGTGCGGGCTCAGTTGTCTACAACAGATTGTATAATATTAGTCAATTATTCTAGAGAATCAGAATCTGTTAAATGGAAGCTTTTAACATTCAGCTATATTAAAATGAATAATGTTTTTTTCCATTACAATTTTTGAATTTGTATAGAATCACCCGCCATCAATAATTGAGAGGTAATTCGAAAATTATAAGAAAGTGAAAATATCAAGTTGATGCTAACTTAGTATATTAATTCATAAAATGCCGCGAATGGGTAGCGGCATTCCCCGTGATTTGGGCGTCTCGGCTCGGGCTTGGTTTTTCTTCTGTGTTTTATCTGTGAGGTGTGTGAATATCCCCCCTTGTAAAAAGGTGTTGTGCAAGTGAATGTGAAGCATGAAGTAGCTAAGTCGTACTCTTAACCTTAGTTGGAGCTATTGAAAAAACAAGAAACGCTCACTGAGCTGAAATCGCCAGTAGATAACTGCAGGGGGCTTGAAAAGTTCCATCTTAAAAAGATTTTACTTTAACTTTTTAAAAAGATCAAAGATTTTACCTTAACTTTTTAATATTCATTATAAGCTGATAATTTTTGAAGCTTTTTTTGAGGTACCACTCAATTAAATTCGTTGGATGAATATTAAAAACCATAAATATCACAAAATAAATGATGAAGTGTTCCTTTTAAATGGAAATAATAAATTCAAGATCTACCTTATAAGAGTTTATCTCATTTATTATCAGAGTTTTTTAGGTAAGCTTACTAATAAGTTGCAATGATTTCATAAAAGTTTGAATAAGGAGACGCAGTTTATGCTTTTATATTTATCATTTTAGCAATAGATTAAAAATTTTCTTTAAAAATAATAGCAAAAGAGTTTTACATAATCGATGGATCTGATACACCGAATCACTTATGTTCTTATATTGTTATAGGAAAATTTGAATTCATTTAAAGCTGCAGTAAAATGAAAGTATGAAATAAAATGCAAAATCCCTTAAAAACACTCTAAATCACAAAGGCCTCTTATAGTATTATAAGAACTATAATAATAATGAATGTCCCAAATAGGAAATCATCTAATTATGAAATTAAGTAAAATCGTAGGTTAAAGGGTCCACTTTATCATAAAAAATTACGCCATAGATGTCCTTTAAACGATACTAATTTCTTTGTAAATGCATCTAATAAAGAGTTGTTTTTTTAATGTTCAAAAAATTTTATTTTTTTTAAAAATATATATACAAAAAGTGTTAGACAAGAAAAAAATCCCTAAATATCCTTTAAGCCTTCTCTTTGAAAAACTGGTTGCAGGGTTCGAGAAGGAGGCATTGGGTAAAAAGAAATTTCGGTCTCTCCTTTTGTAACAAGATCCGTCTGCATTTAAGAAGCTGTGCTGACCCTCGGTGAACCATCGAGTTATGTGGTCCAGCCAGCTGACCGCTCACCCAAATCCCCCTTGCTGTAGGTCACTACCCCTTTGGGGGTTTACACTTTCTCTTTTCTGAGAGCAAAAGCGTGGAAGTGTTTCCTGTCTAGGATTCTGTAACCGTGACCGGCTCCACCATTTTATTCTTTTTCACCACCATTTCTACCCCCTTGTCGCTTCTTCTTTTTTTTTTCGTAATTTTTTATTTATTTCTGTTTTCCTTTCAATTTTGCATTTTTATGTAGCTGAAGTGATTACTCAGTTGTTAAGCAACAAGACAGACCCTAGCATCAAATAAACATAAAATAAACAAAGTTTAAGATGTTGCATAAAACTATTCAGCTCCTGCATAAGCATGTTTCTACATTGTCCAATTGTTTAATTCTGTCCATCATAGTGATACCACAAATAATAAAGTGTTATACAACCGCAGCAGTAATAACAAATGAGTTTTTACCGGTGGCTTTAGAATTTTAGAAACAGGACTAAAGTACTTATTTCTTAATTTATGAGATCAATATAAATCAAATAAAAAGATCAATTGTTAGTTATATAAACCACAACTTTTTAAACCTGACTGATATTTTCAGCATACATAATGGCAAAAAAAAAAGAGTAAATCCTATTTTAAATAATTTTAACGTTTTTTGAGTTTTTAAAGAAGGCGTTGTGAAAAATTCTATGATTTTAATATTGTTCAACATTATTCCTAATGTATATGTTTCTATCCTTCACGAATACTTAATTTTTTTATTCGCATTATTAATATTAACATTTAACCTGCATCTATATTAAGTCACTTTTAAAACTATCATTTTTTTAGCATAAAGAAGAATTAGTAATCTTTAAAGAATCAGTAATTTTTCAAATGATCCATTTTAACAGAACTTAAACTTGTACAAACATATACATTGTAGTATAGCACCGTAGAAAATATCTTTTAAGGCCCGATTTCGCAAATTTTTTTTTAGTGTAATCATTCAGTACTTATTTAGAATTGGAACTCTTTTCTAGTATCATGTTTTTTGCAGAAAATTCCAGAAATTCTTTTCCTTCCAAAAAATTCCGAAAAATGTATATTTCTCAATGCGTAGAAAATATCGAAACCACTTCAAAAAAAATTTCAATTTTAATTTATTCATACCATATTTATACATCAATTTTAAGAAAAAAAAAGACCCAATCAAAATATAATATAAATATCAACCTATTAACTTGCACAAACGGTTGAATTGTATTTCCAAACCTTTAATTCACTTTAAAATTATTTACAAAATTTCTACACCAGCAATATTAAAATCGTGGCATTTTTACAGTTTCGAAAAAAATGACTACTGCGCAAATACGTTATAGAATCATTTTACATTAATCTAGAAGAGGTATAAAATTCTGCGCATTTCAGCATTTTTTAGAGCTGAGTTAGAAGAACAGACTTCATAATCATGTCACTTGAAAAATAGCTATGTGTAAATATTTCTTTGTAGTCCAGAAATGAGGGATGTGGAAATCACTAAACAGGCGACAGTAGATCAATTGTGATATCAAATGAAGTGGGGAATTTCATTTCTCTATAAACCCCATTTCGTGGTTTATTATTAAACCAGTGTTTTGCATCATGAAAATCGAAGCGTGTCGAATCGCTGTTCGCTTGAAATGCGCTCTTCAATTTCTGCATTGCGACAATTCATATGTAACTTGTATATTGATACAAAAATTAATTGTGAAACAAATTGTGCTACCATTTTATTTCAATGAGTTTAACCCAAAATTAGGAAATACTATACTTTATGTTTGGTTCAAATGCTGTAATTTGTAATCAACAGAAGTTTTGAGGATTCCTCTTATTTAAATAATGAAATATCATGAACCACATTTTATCGAACGTGTGAAGTTTGTTGCATAAAGTTGAAAACTGCATAAGAAAGCAACAGATAGTTTTCGAAAAGTGTAAAATTGGATTATTTTTGTTCTCTCTTTTACACTGTATTGTTTAACATGCATTTTAAAATTGTTTCTTAATTGCGTTCAAGTGTCACTATTAATTAATTTTTAATTATATCTACAAATTAAAGTTTATAGGATTTTTTAAAAGTGCATTTACATCAAAGAAAGAAGTAAAAAAAAGAGACATTAGAATAAGAATATATTTTTTATATATAAAAATGACGAACAATGCATGAGTGATAATAAAAAAATTTGTTTATCTGTAACAATAAGGAAAAAAAATATCATAAAATGCGAAAATTATCTTTAATCTTAAGTTTTTTTTATATCATCATTTATCAACTTGTATCTTTCACGTTAGCTCTTATAGAAATTGTGCAGATTCATTTATCTAAAAAAAATGTAAGAATAGGGACGTGGTGTTTTTTAAATATTTCAAAGTATAAATTCGAGAAATTTTTAATCAAAAAATTGAAAGCATCAAGTTTTATAATTATTAAGATGTAAATCTTTTTTAAGTTCTTTAAAAAATATTTTTTTAATGATTTAAGATTTTTGTTCTCGCGATGTTTACACTGTATTGTTAAATCTTTTTTAATGCTGTTGCTTTGGGATCAGAAAGTCGTGGAATTAGATCCTATTACATAAAGTGAAAGCAACGTGTTATTTCATTTTTTATGGTGTGGAATTCTTGATTGGGATAGCATTCCAGATATCGCCATTGAAAACGATTCAAGAACAGAAATTTATTCCCAAATAGCTCTGGAGTAGCTTCCAAGTGGCATGTTATCCAAACTGAATTAAAGTATGGAATGACGTTTTGAAAACGGTCAACTTGCATACACATGTGCATAATCGTGCATCAGTTGAGAAGTTTTTACAGATGCAAAATTTTATTCCGATGTATCCTTTAAAATTCACTTTCTGGCATCGAATAATCATATTTATCATAAAATAAATGAAAAACGGTACCATTTTTTCCCCGTGACTTAGAGCAGGAAGTGAATTTTACGGTGGGAATTGTATCCTGGGGAATGTTGTTCCTTACTTTCCCACGAAACTCTCATAAAATCAATACCCTTTGCTTATATTTATTTTCTGCGGTGAAAATGCGAAAAAGATTTTTCCTCATTCAAGTTAGGATTTTTTTAGATATGTCAAAATAAAAAATATTTAATATCATTTCAAAAATCAGCAAGTAAAATAGTTAATTAATTATTTTCAGAAAATGTGAATTCTGAAAGCAGTCAACAGTTTTCATCCTTTGACTACGATTTAAACTCTATTTTTTTTTAAATTTAATTATGAGCAGTTTACCAAAGTAGCACCACTTTGGCATGCATCTAATTATAAGCAGAAAAGTGAATCAAATCTAATTTCTTTGTGAAATCTCAGTCAGCACGCAGAAACATTCCATTATCTCGGCTTTGAATGAGA
>JAOUZG010032859.1:286412-299529 GCA_026289955.1 Argiope argentata | reverse complement strand
ATATATATATATATATATATATATATAAAATACTTTTCATGAAAAAAAATAAGAATATTTATATGCAATATAATAATAATAGAAAAAACGGTAATAATATTAATATAAGAAATTAAAAGAAACAAATTGAACCGCTAAATAATGAGAAAAAACAGTGATTTCATTAAGATTTTAAGGAAAATTTAAAATCAAAAGGGTTCTAAAGCAAAGGATTTTTCAAATTGGAGCTTAGAATTAAGGTACAATATACCATTATTTTACGGAAGATAAAAATTAATTTTGAATAAAATAATTAAGTTTTTTACGATTTTAGTAAAAGTACTTTATATTGCTAAAATTTTAGGCTATTCCATTTTTTACGATTTATAGAATAAAAAAATAATTTGATGCCAAGATAGAAGATAAAAGAAGAAATAATAGATAGAACTAACAGGTTACGGATAATTTCGCATAATATCGTAACCAGTTAATTTTTTTATTGAAAATAGCGAATTAACCAAGGGTAATATTCGAAATATTTACTATATGCACTCTAGACCTATTATTTGAAGAAAAGAGGAGAATAATATTAACAAATATCTCTTTTAGAGTTAACAATTTCAATCAACGATGCGTCTTCAGAATCTGTGGTTTCAGTTCTTTCATTTAAAATGAATGTTTAAAAAAATTGAAATCTCTTGCCAAGTATAGAAAAGTTTTCCAATACTCTTTGGAGAAGAGTGGTGCAAAATAAATTGCATAAAATTCTACATTCATGATGCCCACAAATTGCATTCATGATGCCACATTGTATCCTTTAAAAGTATGCAAAACATAAACTATTGTAGTAAAACTACACATAGTTGAAGAAGCGTTTTATTTTAGTTTTGTAGCTCTACATTCCATCCCACTACACCCAAGTGAGTCAAGTGATTTATAGAATGAACCTACTAAACCATAACCTCAAAATTCATTATGTAGAGGTATAAAAATTTAAATAATAATTTTAAACGCAAAATTAGCTATTACAGTACATAGACCCCCAAAGAAAAAGTTCAAAAAATGGAATGCGCGAGCGACTTAGGTGCTCAGTCTGCCTAAAATTCTCTTCTGTACCCGGACTTTCTCACGCCCATTTGAGTTATCTGGCGAGTGGCGATGACTGGAGATTAAAGAGAAGTTGTTAAAACGTTTCCAGTCCTGGTTAATAGAGAAACCGAAAGCTTTTTCCATGACAAAAGGGTTCGGCGGAACCCGTTCAGTGTGTGGGTGCGATTCGCATTAAGACACGCACTGCTTCAGCAACTGTGGCGAGAAACAGGAGAGGATTACGTAATGAACAGAAAGCTTTATCGGCAGAAAAGATCGTTTTATTTTTAGTTCGACGTTTTCATTTTTGGAAATCCCTTTTGTGAAATGCAGTGCTCTCAGAGATGTTTGAAGGAATGATTGAAAGGCTTTCATGTAAATTGATATCCAACTTTCGCTTTTAAGAAGGATTATGGAGGGCGTTTTTGAGATAAATAAAATAGATAGTACTCGTAAGATAGGATTTTTAACTTCAAATAAAAATTTAAAAGCAGCTGGACTTGATACCATTCTGTTACAAACTATCAACTGTTTTTGTTACTATTTAATGTCTGCCGAATCGTTAATGTTTTCTGTCATAAAGATTAAAATGTCAAGAATGATTAAATAAACTACAAGTGTTTCAGTTAAATATATGTCTAAGTATTTTTAAGTATTAATTACACAGTGGAATCAATTAAAAATTTGATTCGTTAAATTTACAATGCACAATGATTTACTCCCAGAGATTTTACAGACCTCATAGATATAACTTCTCATGCTACAATATTTCATCAAATATTTTAACAATATCGTCTATAAATAAGCGGCAAAATGATTTGGCGTCCAATCATGTCATCGTCTATTATAGAATTGAAGCCATTTTTTCAAAGAGTTGGCTAAATTCTGAAATTTCAAAATTAATGGTTCCATAGTTGAATCTCAGCTACAATGAAACATTACATTATGTAATACATGTAATTTGCACAGTGTAATTATTACAACATGCAATACATTATACGTTCATTATTATAAATATATATATATGTATTTTTGCAATATTAATTACTCAGTGACATCAATAAAAAAACTTTTAATTAATTCAATTTAGAGAGGATTATGGTTTATAAAATTCTTCTGGTATTCTAAGGTATTTTTTCTTCAAATTTAACAGATCTTAAAGATATAATTTCTCATGAAACAATAATTTTTAACAATATTGCCTGTAAATGATTTGACGTAACAGCAAAGTGATTTCATGTCTATTCATACCATCAACTATTATAGAATTGAAGCCATCTTCTCAAATACTTAAACGAAATTTTGAAATTCCCAACTGATTTGTTTTACTGTTGCGACAGAAAGTTTGTGGTTCTATGGTTGAAACATAGATGTTGTATAACATGTGATGTATCATATGCATATTTCTAAGAATGCGCATACTTGAAGATATTGATGACGAAATGCCATAACTGGAATTGCTGCTAATTATGGCAATTCCTTGTCTTCCTCATTCCTGTGCTTATGACATTCGATTTCTACCATCTTGCAATATTAAGAGAAAGGTGGGGAAAAAAAGATAATTCCTCAATGAATTGACTCTTCATTTAGCACACGCGTCGTCATCAGAGAGTTGGAGTAATCACTGCCATTAGAAGGTCTACTGTCATTAGCCTTGACCTTATTTGTTTGCTTTGGGCGTCCATTAAGAGGTCACACTTCCACTGATCATCGGCAGAATGGTGTATCTCAACAACAATCTACCTGGAATGTTTACGTTTTCTTAATGGTGTCAGTTTCTATTCTAGATTTTCCACATCTTTAATCACAATAATTTAATTTCAAACGAAATATTGACAAGTTTCAGTACTTAGATTTTTTCCGTAGTTCTGTAAATTTTTAGATAAAAATATATCTGCTGTGACAGTGAAATTGTGCTAATTATAGTAATCGTATTTTCTAGATTCCAGATGGGTATTGATATCGGCAGACATGGATGCCAATCCGGGCTATTAAACTGAAAATTTGAGTTGTCTTGTTAATTAATTTTTTTTAATTTATCAAATATGCTAATGATAGAACAAATCTGTCCAACGAATTTAGGTAGATTCAACATTAATTACAAAATGGATTTATTAAATTAGAGCAGCTGAATTTCAAGTACTCTGATTCCATAGAAGGTAATTTCCAAAATTAAATCAAATAAATCTATTTTTAGTTTTATCAAATGGGTTTGTTTTTTCTAAGGTTGTATTTCAGGTGCATCAAGCAATGTGATAATTCAAATACTGCATAATGTAACATTTGACGGTGATGTGACAGAAAAAAATACGTTTTATCATTTTTTAAAATTCAAAAAGGTTATTCTATAATTTATGAAACATATTAGAAAGAATGCTTTCATAGAACTTAATTTATAACATGGGCATTATTTAAGGGGTTATATCTGATAAATTAAACAGTTCTTTTTATTAGGATATTACTTTAATACAGTTTATAAAATATTGTGTTATTTTTAATAAAATTATTAATATTATTTAGCAAATAATATGAAATTTTCTAAAATAAAAGAAAAAGTAATTAAAAAGTTTTTTTTATCGTGAGTGCATATACTGTAGATTCTTATTTTACAAACAGTTAAAATTCTTCTGATTCATTAAAAAATTCGAAAAAATCCTCCAGTAAATGAAATTTTCATCATTCAGATGAATGAATCATAAGAAATTTTAGTACTAATAGTTATACTTTAGCTCCGGTTACTTTTAGCTCAGTTTTTTAAAAAGGATTTTTTGAATTTTTTATTAGCAACTTTTTAACTCTCTCATTCTGATTCCATTGTTTTTCTTAAAAATTCTTTCATTTAAAAAAAATTAACATGTAACATGTCGACCAAAGCATTATACTCCTCCACATGAAACGTGAATTCGACAGATCCCTAATCACTCTCTAATGCATTCCCTCCCAATGCATGTCAATGACTTGGTAACAACTTCCCGACTTGAGTCACTTTGAAACAGAGTGTGCCCTCCATCAATACAGCTCACAGCTACACTCTGGCCATATTTTTCTCGCTCAATCCAGTTTAACTAAGTGCAAGCAATAGTGTAACTTGCTTAATTACATGCTTGGCTCATATTTCCTCATTTCTCGGATAACATTCGGCCGAAGAAGTTTATCACGTTCTTTTTTAGTGCGATTTTTTATGCAAATTGCATCTCAGGTGTTCTATCTTCTGTAACTTCTAATAAATTTAAGAAAAGAATCAGTGAAGGTTGTCAAACTTTAAACTAATATTGCTTGTTTCGCATGCTAACAGAAGATTCGTTGTGTTTCTATTTATGGATATTAATTACCAAATTACTTATACGTTACTGATTAACAAGTTGCCTTGAAAGAGAACTCATGCATAAACATGTCTCTAAAGGCAATTCATATGAGCCAGTTGTTTTGTTCAGGATGTTTTTATATACTTAAATTATAATTGGTAAAAGTTCATTTCCCTCATTAGAAGAGAATATCAAATTACTAAGAGTACTTTTGTTACTTAAACCACTCTAATTTGAAACAACCTGAGCCACATTGATTTGTTTGAAGTTTTTCATTAAAATATCAAAATTAGTGAAACCGTTTATGCTTAGAATTCTAAGCTAGATTTAAAATGCCCCCTGTGGATAAATTTTCAAGGTTTTCACAAGATCACGACGTTTCAATAAAGGTTTTTTTTCTTTCTTTTTCAATTCAGGTTGAGGAAAAATACAGCGGTTTTTGCTGGATTTGACTGGGTTGCCAGTCTTAATGGCACAAGAGCCAAGAAAGGCTACTGTAAGAATCCTACTTTTAATAATAAAAATTTTTTATAGAAAGAGTCTAAATGTCTATGGTAAAACTGTAAAACAATACATAGATGTGTGAGACAATAAATAACATGGAGTTTCAGATAAAAACAAATTGCTGTGAACACTTTAAAAGGTTTTTATGAGGATTCCCCCCCTTCAACTACGATGATTGCATGGCCAATGATGAAAAGTTAAAAAAAGAGAAACGATGATGATTAAAATCGGAATATTCAATAAAAATCGTTAAAGTCACTTGTTATCTCGAGGGCAAACATTGGCCTTGGCACTTAAGCTCATGTCTAAGTGAAGCATGTATTTACGCATCGACATTTATTGGTGAAATTTAAATAAAAATAAGGTTCCGGAATATTTGTTCTACATGATTGAAATTAGCATTTCATTAAAAAAATTATTAAGGTTGTTTTGGATTAGATCTCTTCATCTGAATAACTGATAGGTATAAAGTATGATCTAGTTTCACACTCTTCAAACTTCTATGTCAGTGGGATAACATGTGACAGCGACGGACTTAACGAATTAATTCCATCACATAAATATGATACGTGCATCATATTATAATAACTTTAATTTTATAATCTAATATTAATTCATTCACAAAACATTATGATTTAATAAAAAAATGGTACTCGCTAAATATCTCGTGTTCTGTAGTTATTTAATTGACAAGACATTTCCAGAATAAAAAGTTTCATCTAAGTATATACATACAAACAAAAAATCACATAGGTAAGGGCTTACAATTGACTTAAATGAAGTATATCTCATGCAGAACCGGATTTGGCGCTGAAGCTTTTTCATTTTCAAAACGGACTCCGGACGAGTTCAGAAAAGTTCGTTGTTTACAGTATTGGAAATTTCTGATTTACAATATTATTAAAATTAATTTTGCAAACCTCCGAAAAATCTTAATATCAAATTAATGTTCATAATTTGGAAGCAAAAATCAATAATATTATTATCTGGAATTTAAAATTAAAGTTGGCCTCATATGAATTCCTTAAGCATTTTGAAAAATATTAAGATAATTCAAAGTTTAGCTCAGAAAAACTAAATATTATTATTTCAATAATTTTAAATATGATTAATATTTATTTAAATCATTCACATCATTTTTTTCATATTTTCGTTAGAAATATATAAAATGAATAATATATTTAAAAATTAAATTACCTAAATAGATGATATGCTTAAGGTTCCTAATATAATTACACTCACTCAGAGAGAGTCATAAATTCCATGCATGTTTCAGATAATTTTAAAAATTTATCTGTTTTGAAGAAGCTTGATAGTATCACGTGTTCTCAAATAAAGATTTGATTTTCAACACTTTAATGGGAATGAAAAAAAAAGAAACTTCTAATGATTCTATTACATTTTTCGGTTGTATTTATATAGAAAAAATTTCTAAAAGGATGTGTTATTTATTAATTCTTAAGAAAAGCATAAACTTCCTATAAAGCAAATTCAAAAAATCATTTCATATCAGATTTAAAAAAAACATATGTTATCAGAGATTAAATTATTTTCAGTAAATTAGATACAATATCACTTAACTTTATAAATACCTAACATTAAAGTTTTAGAATTCTTTGAACTTTTCGTATCCAAAACAATTTTAAAATCTCTTCCCCCCCATTGAAAAAAACTTATTATGCATTTTTATTGTCACTTTGTTGCCTTCTTCGGTTAACCTTCATACTAATGATCCCACGGCGATGAAGTAATTACGGTTTTTAAGTTGAGGCAACGACTCAAAATTGTGCTTAAAGCAGCTCTCCAGAAGAGCATTAACTCAAAAGTTAATGGCTGATTGTTTAAAGGTTCTTCCCCCTACGATTCGGGATCACATTAGTAAGGAAAAACAAAATTAAAGAGGATCCGGCGAAGGAAACAATCATTCATGTAATCAAGTGAAAGGAAAAATCCATTTATACACATTTGAAAATCTCTTTCTGAAATTTTCAATTATACTTCTCACATTCATCATTCGGATGCAATGGAAGAACAGAATTTAATATTCTTTCAGAAAAAAAAGAGATTATTTTAACAAAAAATAACCATGGAAGGTGATGCTATAGAAATAAAATGCAAAGTATGTACTGTTTGTTGTTGTTGTTTGAAAGAAAATCCTATAATAACACATACGTGCGTCTCTTTCGTGCGGTTTGGAAAGTTTTAAATCAACAAATTCTATTCTCGTGACACTATCACCACATGATGAACGTAACCGCACAGTTTCTTACTCTGTATTGTGACAACATGTCTGTTTTCCTTCCCCACGATGTACGATGATTTCAAAATATGAATTTTCACTATACGTATCTATACGTATATCACGTAAGCAATTGCACCTACCAATTTCTCCTTTAATTTTTGCTTTGCGATTAGATTGAGGATATTGTAATAAAAGAGAAAATAATGAAAGTAATTTTTATCGACTTAATGATATTTGGAATTGCATTATTATAATTCATTTAATCAAAAATATGCTTAATTAAAATAGAAAATTAAATTTCAGCTAAAAGAAAAAAATTTCTTCTGTTATTAATATTGAATTTTTTTAAATAAAATTTCAGTTTTAAAATATTTATTTGAATTCTGTTTCCGAGTTTTGACATCACAATGAAGGACATACGAATAAAAACATTGATTTGCCTCCACAAAATTGTAATGAATTATTGCTTCATACGTAATATTTGTTCATGAAATTTTAGCAAAATAATTGGTGATATTTACGAATATAATTGTTTAATCATAAATTTCTTATAAATAGTATCTTAATAATAGTATATAAAACAGTCGTAATTATTTGTCTCTACACCACATACTAACACTAGTGCTGAAGCTATTTTTCTGTGATTTAATACTTGTTTGAATATAATAGAATATATTTTAGAATGATTGATATAGATTTCTTAGAAAATAATCACTTAAGAGACAATTTAAAAAAATAACTATATATATATATATATGAAGGAACAAACTGTTTATGATTTCGTTATTAATATTTATCCCAGACAAATAATCTATAAATGCACATGCTTTAATATGTAGTCTTTCAATGTTTTTATTATATATATTATGAAAGAATTAAGGGTCAGGTTGTTTGGAACTTGTTTGTAATGAACATGTTTCAAAATAAAATTCATGAAAAAATGGGAAAACTTTCAAATACTCTTTTTTGCTCTCAATATTTCAAAAATATCTTATTCAGATTTAAATCCAATTCCACGATATTGTATTGGAGATTTTTTTCAAAATTTCTGATTTCTTTAAAAGATTTTTCTTCTGAGCTTATGTGTCAAACTCCGATTTTAAGCAGGCCTCTGGTTCATCCCCATCAGCTATAATCAGTCTTGGATCGATGATTTCCCCGACATTGTTTAGTCATTCACTAAAGGTAGGAAAGGGAGAAAAACCACCGAGCTAAGACAAGATTATCCTAAGAATTAACGGTTGATTGTTTTCCATTTTCTACTTTCATCCATCCATCCCCCCCTTTCCGCGGGGTCATGTGATGTCTGAACATCTTCTCAAATCACCAACGACGAAAAACACCGTTCAAGAAAGAAGCAAAAGGAAAAAGCCATCTCATGTCAGCTTAGAACAGCGAATCATTTGTTAAAATCTTGTCCGACAATCAGACACAGCCTCAACATTGTCAAAAAGCAGATCAGAGATAAATCTCCGCTCTGAACTTGAACCGAAACGGGTCGCCCTTTTACGGAACGGGATCAGGAACAGAGCAGACGGTTACTTACTCTCCCCCCTTCGGGTCCATGGCAAATTACACCTTGCTCGAGTTCTTGCTTGTTAGTCATCCGCTCTTTCCTGGAAGGAACGTTAGGAATGCCGCTGACCCTTCCACGACAGATGTGTTTTTCGCCCAGTATAAGGTGGCAGCACAGGGAAATAAAAAAAATAAAAAAGAAGAAAATTGAGAGTAAATATGACGGCGCTTTCTCCTCTGGGTAGGAATATTTCCGGCAGAAGAACAATCGGGATATGAATTATGTGAGAGAGCTCCTATTCTCCGACCTTGAAATTCGATTCCGAGTTTGGTTATAAACCACTCTGAGTTAATGTAAGATATAAAAGTGCATTTCTAGCTTGCTTCCAAGAATACATTGTTCGTTGGTAAATATTTTGGGAGAAGGAACAGTAAAGTGCACATATATTCTCAATTCATTGACTAGGAGTTTGAAAACAGCTGTACAACTCCCAAATAATGTGTCAATTCACAAAGGTTGAATGTTATTCTGTTGCTTGATGCATTTGATTGCTTAGAAGTTGAATTATACTATACTATTATATTAGTGAATGTAAATAAAAGTTACTTTATATTTGCTTATTTCAAAATATTTAGCCCTTTTAAAAAAATGTTGTCTAAAAAGAAATAATAATAATAAAAAAATCACCCGATTCTGAATGGTCAACTGAATTTTTAAGATAAAATCATACAAGAATTTAGATAAGAAGTATTTGCATTCATTAAGAGATTCAAACAAATACACTGCTATTACGTGTACTTACATAATTTGTTTATGTCTTAGAAACGGATTTAAACTGATTGTTGCAATATTTCAGTAGTAAACAGTCACAGTATTGGTGCTGCTTGATGATGACCATAATTGACGCTTTTTTTTCTTTCGTATTATTAAGGAATGGGAAATTGATTGAATGCATTCATATGCATAAATACGCTAATATTTAATATAAAATTCCACATTAGTTTGTAGAATTACAAGATAATAACTTTTCAGAAATAAGAAAAAAATAATTATTAAAATTGTCTTCTTTAAATAAATATTAACTCACCTAATCAATATTTCATTAACTAATTATTATCCAGATACAATTTCAATAATTATTCTAATTTAGATAAATATGAGATTTAAAATACTTCTTAAAAATCAAGAGATAAAATCAATACCGTGGAAAAGATAGACACGTTCCTAAAGCTATTCCCATCCAATTATTCCATGATTCTAACCCAAGGAATTCCGTTTTCTTCATTATCGGAAACGATTAAAAGGGAGAAAACATTAAAGTATATATGCCTATATATTGTTTGAATGAATTAAATTTGAATAGAAAATACTATAAAAGCATTTGCTAACCAAATATATCATTAAAAAACGAAATTATTCATAAACAGCCTAATCATCGTATCAGCAGCCCACCTGGGCCCCACCTACTAGATTTTATTTTCAAGAAAAGGCATAAATAATCCGCAAGGGTCAGATGGCTTCTATGCAGAAACAATCGTTTGTAGCAGAAGAAAAGTCCGAAGAAGCAGGGAGGATGAAGCAATGAAAAGTAAGAGCAGAGAGTGTCGGGGTCAGAGAGATGAATCCCATCTCTCCAGTGTCTGCTGCCTGCCACAGGTGAAACTGGTCACGTCGTCCCTTAAAGTTCCCATTTGCCCGTGATTCTTGCCTTCGAGTCGTGGGTGTTTTCAACCGTGACCCTTGTTGCTGCGTTTTGGCCTGAGGAAGGCATTGGCGATTTGAGAAAAAGTTAAAAAAAAAAAACACCTTCCATCTCCTTTTCATGGAATGAAAAAAAAAGTTCTTCCAGTTGTTATTTTTCTCCTTGTTTATCTTTTCTTTTTCATTCCTGCGGGATTCTTCTGGTATTGTTTAGGATTTGTTTGCATAGCTGTAACCGTGGCTGGTGGATGTGTCCCCCTCGGAGCGGTGAGTCTTAACCTTTCCTTCATCAGGATGAGGGCTGGAGGTCTGTCTGTCCGTCTGGCGTGCCAGCCCGTGAGAAAACCTTGACTCTGTGAGAGTAGGAGGTCAGCAGAGAATAGTATACACTAAGGAAGGGGTTTCAGATATACGCTTCTAGGAAATATTTGTTTTCCGAGAAAGAAAAGTGACTCTGGTTGTGGATCCATCGGATCATTCCTCAATTCAGACAACAGAGTTTAATTGGAAGACTCTTATGGAGACTTAGGCCCGGCTGAGTTCTACCCATTTCATGATTTGGAATTTTATTGGGTTAAGTTTTCAGATGAAAAAATTCTCGTCCTGAAGTTTGCTAGGAAAAGCAACTAATAATTAAAATTATTGTAAGAAATTATTAAAGAGGAGTGTATGCTATTTTGTCTCTAAAATTTTACAGATCCATTGCCATTAATAACAGCCACAATAGAAATGAAAATATGAATGATTATTCTTAAATAATGATAACTCATTTAAAATATTTCCTACATATAAAAGAATCCAATAATATTACAATTTTAAAGCTGGGTAAATTATCTATTATAGGGAATATAGCAGAAATAATTCAGCAGCAAAATTATTTAAAAATTAAAATAAATTAACAAAACAATTTTTCTTTAATTTTTAATGAGGTTGTTAATATTTTCATAAGAGGGTTATAGAAGGACTCTCTTTTCGTGGGTTTCCAACTTCTAAAAATGCAAAAATGAACATGGTTTTGTCCCCTTCCTTTTAACAAGTTTAATGTTATTAGGAGAACTTCCCGCGTAAAATTGGATGGATGCATTTAAATGAAATTAGATGAATAACTCCAATTAACATGAAAGCACCATCAAAGGAAAAAAAGCTGACTATGAAAGACATAGTTTTTTGCATTTCTTTTATTAGGGAATTAATTAAACCACTTAAGCTGAAGTCCCCGTGTATGACTATGCTGAAATATATTAGCCAATGCTTAATAAATTGAAATATATATCGTTGCAACTTTTAATTAATTTATTTCCCTTTCCATCTTAATGAGTTCCTTATGAACCAGTCTTCCCTAAGTAAAACTGGCATAAATCACAGATTCTTCCATTCTTTTTATCTAAGAACAAATGATATGTTCACTAATAGACTCTGAATATAGCACCTGTATTATGGCTGCATCATCAAGGTTATTATAATTCATACTTTTGATAATAAAATATGTGATCCACCCACAAAATTACCTCTCATTTAGATCTCCAAAGAGGGAGTAATTCTTTTATTTACGAAGTAATTTGATTGAAATTTCAGCATCGAATTCAGCATGCAAATATTCTTCCACGACAATGCATTTTTATCCAAAACTGAAATTAAATAAATTACACATGACGTGTGAAAGCGAAAACATTCACCTGTCGCTCAAGCCTTCTGCGAACGTACCTATTAGATAAGGAACGACGTGCGAAAGCAACAAGTGATTTTTTTTTTCGGTTTCTCTCTTTAACCTTCTGTAAATTGGTCACTTCTTTCAGAAGAGCTTCTTATGGGGAAGAAATTTTTTTTATTAGTCACCTAACTCTTTGTTTGCTGTTATCTGTAAGAATAATCCATGTCCTTTCCTTATTCCTCGCTGGCTCAGTCATTCATAAGTTTCCTTTCACGCCGGCGACACGATAGTTGGATTAAGAATGATCAGATGGCTCTGCACCGTCAGTTCTCTATAGAAATTTCAACTTCTTCACTACGACGCTGCCTTTATTTATCTATTTTCTTCTCCTGCAAATGATGGTTGAATTATTTTCATTAAACTTTCGATTTCGCACTCCCTGTGCCGCGGTTTTCTTTGCTTTATTTTTCGTTACAAGAGACTGGCTGAAGCAAGCAAGCACGCGACTTTTTTTTTTCTGTCTGAGTTTACTTTACATTTGGAGAAAGTCATGGTGAATAGGAGTCAAAATTACACGTTGTTATGCTTGTCACGAAAGTGCAGCTGTTAAGTGAGGAGTAGCTGCGTGTTGTGGCCATTCAGTTGGTGTTGTGTATTTTGGTACTTCACGAAAAGCTATTACTCTGGAAGGGTACATTAAGTCATAAGTCTTTGAAGGCTCATTATTTCGATTTGAGAGCAGCCCTATATATTTTTATTATTTAGTCCCGTATTATCTGTCTACTTGCGGCTGTAAAGCAATCATTCTTTTCAGAACATTTCAGAATATTCCAGTTCTATGGCTTTTTATTCAAATTTCTTTTGTCCTCTGTCATGTTACAGTTTAAAAAGAAGAGAGAATGGTGCTGAAAGTGTATGCTTTAAGTTCAATGAATGTGATTGATTTTGTAGGGGAATTTTATTATTATTTTTTAATGGTTAGAATTTGGTTTTATATTTTAAAACAGTTTTCTGATAGAATTCATCCAAGAATTTTCATTACTTTTTTTTTGACTCATGCCTTTTTTTACAAACATAACAATTTAAATTTTATTTAAAGGATGGGTTTTGAAATTTTCATTCATAATATA
>JAOUZG010032859.1:228933-286312 GCA_026289955.1 Argiope argentata | reverse complement strand
ATTGCGTCCCTTTTTTTTCCTGTTTAGAATGCTTATTTTTACGATTACAGATCTTTATTATAGTGTATTAGTATCGCAAAGCAAATAGGATCGGTTCACTTTGTTTGAAAAATATTTGAATATATTTGCAAACATTGCATCTAAATAAAGATTTTTAAAAGTTGCGCTCTCAAAAGGTTAATCATTTTAATTTCATTTACTAAATAAATTTATTATTTTCATTTACAAAATTAAAAATCAATTTCGTATTTATATATATATACATAAATTCAAATAAAAAAATACTAAAATATATTAGCTTAATTCATGCATTCATCCGCAACTTTGTGGGAGTACGTTTTGAAAATGATGGAATATCCCATGATTTGAACTTATATATCCATAATTTTACTAAACTAAGCTTGTATTTATCTTTATTTTTAATCATTTAACTGTAAAAAGAGTTTAAAATAAAATACAATTATTGGATCAAAAGCAAACGAGTCTTTGGAGAAGTAAAAATTGTGATAAATTTATAACTAAACATTTTTTCAATTAAATAAATTTGATTAATTTTTACCATTATGTTCTGCTTAAAAGACAAGCATATTCAATTTTTATTTGCGGAGATTTTACATTTGTTAGACAAACTTCTTCAAACAAACTTTAAGTATTATGTTTTTGAAAATTTCAAAACACGTCGTAAGCAATCTGCCATTTTTCCCCCTTATGGTATAAAAGCAGATCAATGACCATTACTATATTTCAAAACATTCAAATCGAACACACAGAATGTGCTACGATAAAAATGAAAATGACATAGGCAATTTAAAAAAGAATAATACGGAAATAAAGAAAAACACTTTTGAAATACTTGTTGATTTGAACATCAACGTCAAATGGATCTTATTTCCGCTCCCCAAAATCAGGAGATATTTTTTTTCTCGATTTTATGGAAAATGTAAATGGGAAAATAGAGATTTTTTCTTCACCCATTTCATCTTTAATACAGCGAAATCACACGCGCCAGTGACTGTCAGAGCCATATTTTTCCGTTCATTGGCACTATCTAATCCATAGGTCACTGTTAATGGCCATTCAATTGTGCAAATACAGTTAAGGTGAGATTCAATCCCTTCAACTTCATGTTAAACGATGCGTACAAGTCGATGTCATTTTTTTTTCACACCTATTTAACACTTTAATATAGCAATCGAAAATAAATGGCATCGGATACTTTGAGAGATATTGAACTGAATAGAACGCGTTTCGATTTTTAACGATTCCTTTAAAAGTATAACAATAAGTGTTTTTATATATTTTTGAAAAATGACGAAAATATCGAGTCATCATTTAATTCCTCCAAGGGCATTGACCCAAATATGGATGTTAATTTTTAGAAAATTTAACCTTTCATTCGTTCATTTTCTTAAAGAAATTAAACGATATTAACAAATTAAATTTGTGTATATTTCAATTAAAATAAAAAAGAATTAATTGCTAAATATTTTTTAATAATAATTTTTTTCTTAGATGTAATGAAAATGCAGTAAGTATAAAATTTTAAAGATCAATTAATCAACGCTTCTAAATTAATTTAGCAGACCAAAACTGACTGTCATATAAATAGAACTCATTGCTTAGTGTATCATCCTAATTATTTTAAATAACGACAAATTATATTCCTGTGTAAAAATTCCCCAAAATGAATTTGTTTGGCTTAAAGGATTGTTTCCAATTTAAAATGACAAACAAATTTAAGTCATATATCTAGTTTCGAAGTCTTCCTTTAAACGGCTTAAATAGTTATATATTTCGATATTTTAAAAAGATTAATTTTCATGAATTTTCCAGGGATTAGTTCATAGAAAGGTCATCGAATTTTCAAAAGAGCTTCAACATTAAGTTTTATTTCAATCCACAGGGAAAAATTGGTTTTAATTGTATTCATCCAACAAATTATTCAACAAATTCAAGAGATAAAGAGTATAAAAGCCATTTTTATATTATTTTTTTAATTTATAACATTATACTACTAACCATTTTTGAACAGTTTACTTCATAATACTTCTTTTAAATCATGATGCACAAAGAAAATACTTAAACTATATATTTTATTATATGTTCTTTTTGTATTTATCTTACTATAAAATTTTCTTTTAATACCTAAAAAAGAGATTTAAAAAAAAAAACGTGTTTTAATCAATGTCAGCAACTGCCTCTTATTTTAATGAAGTTAAGTCCATCATAAAAAAATCAGTATTTAACAATAACTTAAAATGAATAACATAAATTAAAATATAGTCACTGCAGTGCATGACTGTAATATAATTGCATATATTATAGTCATAATATATGGAATTATATTCAATAAGGACAAACTATTTTTATTGACCACTTTTGAATTCCCAATTTTTTAAAGGTAAAAATGATATGTAAATTAATAACTATTAAAAATGTATAACAAAAATAATCAGACAACTGATTACTAATAGTTTTCAAATATAATATTATTAATATACAGTCAGGGCAGTCTTAGTACATTGTAAACAGCAATACATTCGAAACTTTATATAATAATCATAATTCGATAAACGTTTTACGATTAATGCTAATTGGTATTAAAATTTATTATTCATATAGAACGGTAAGTAAAAAGAATTATTCAAGATAATAATGATCATCACAACATTTATGATGAAAATCATAGTTAATTTTATATTTATGACAGATATATTCCAAAATCTCCAGTCTTAAAGATTAAAAATTAATCTTAATGATTTTTTTAAATAATAAATCACAATCTGTTAGCTAATTATTTTAAAATTTTTACTTATCATATTTTCATGAGTATCCATTCAAACGAGTTATATATTCATATTTACCATAACTATTAGATTAATACTTCACCAACTGACATTCTCTAATAACCCCCTAAATAATAAAGATTTATCAAACCCGAGGGTATGGTAATGATCCTCCATTAAACTCAATTTAAACTCGTGTTTCTGCTTCATAATCTCGTTCATCAGTTAAATTTTCCAAATTTCGGGCAATTAACCCACCTAAGACATGAGTTAAGAAGCTTAAACTTTCATCCATTAGGCATTTATCGTTCGACTTTTGCCCGCTGGGAGCGAGCAGTTGGTGCATTCCAGTTTCTTCTCTCCTCTCCTTTCATTTCATTACCGTTTCCACCTTTCGCGGTCAAGTTCAACTTTCCCAAGATCCCATCCGTTTGAGGAAGTGCGAAAACTCATCTGACAGGTGAACTATACCACTTTTCCTGCCTCTCCCTTCCACGGGATGAACTCTTCTCTCTCTGACTGATGACTAAAGAAGTCACTCGAATGATGGAAGACACGGAATCCTTATATAGATCGAGTGATTTAGTTAATGCTATAAAACACAAGCACAGGAGGGATTTTTTTTTCTTTTTGATTTCTTCCATCGCAATAACACTGGGTGAAATTTTAAACTTATGCATAAAAAAGCATTTTTTTTGGGGGGGAGGTATCTAAATGTGTTGGGTAAAATATCTACTTTTAAACATAAAAATTCATTATCTATCGCTACATCGACAAGAAAATTCAACGGAAAGCAAAAGATTCATTCATTAGATTTGGTTAAGTTACTATTATTCTTCAATACAATTTATTTATTTTAGTTCCATTTTAAAAAACCCTTAGGGATTGATATTCATTTAACCTTTTATAGTTTATCTTAAAGACTAAAAATTCAAGAAATAACAGCAGAAATGTAAAACCGCTCTAATTTTTTATAATACACTTTTGAAACAATAAATAAGGTGACTTAAATAATCATTTTTTAAATAAATATGTAATTAAATTATTCTTTAATCAACAACAAAAGAGATATTGTGAAAATTAACAATTCCTTCCACATTATCACATTTAACCCATTTCATACTTTTTAAAGCATTAAACCTTTAGCCATTTTCTAATATCCGAGAAAATTTTTGTTTTTCACCTCAATTAGAATAAACAAAAATAAAAACTTAAACAAGTTAACATTTACAAAGCGTTTTAAACATTTAAAAATTTTAAAATGTATGAGAACGCTTGAAGTGCGTTAACGCACGCTCTGAAGAAGTTTCACTCGAATGCATTAGACGCGTTACGGACGACGAAGAGGTTAGTTTAGTACAACCATGTTTCGATAACCATCTACATTTTATGTGATGTAACAGTTTTTTTTAAATTTTTATAGAGCATTTATTGATAGGTTATACAATAATATTAAAAATTATCCAATATATATGAACTTTTTTTTACTCTTGTTATAGGCACTTATTGTATGTCATGAGCATATCAATAATTCATTGAGATATTTTTCAAAATAACAAATTTAACTACCTTTTTTAATAATCACTCTTTCTTCCAAAATATCAATTACTTGAACTTTAATAAAAATTTCAAAACGCAGCTTTTCAACAGTTTTTCATTTCAAGAGAACAGTCCTTTCATTGAGGGTATAAACGCCAGAACGAGAGTTCACTCTTACCTTCTAAGAGTCTTACGACTATAAATAGCTTATAAACGATAACCACATTTTTGTCACGGTACAGCGATGCACACAGGTCAGCAACGGCTGAAGAAAAATTTCAACCGCGGGAGCCTTGGGACGAAAACTCGCCCTTTCCTACGCTATTTGTTCCGAAATCAGTATTCCTTCGAAGCGGGTTCTTCGAGAAACATGACTTTCTCTTATTCTTCGGTCCCATCTCGGAAGAAGGGGGAGAAGAAGGAAGAATACGGTTTTATGTTATGAAAGGGGATTTTATTCGATTTCAAAAGCGCGTCGTTTCAACATCCCCTAGACGGCGAATGTAGGTAAGTGCGAAAAGTGTGTGACTCACTGAATTAATAATATTCATAAACCATTTCTTTACAATATCCACTGCCGTATTCAAATGTGAAAAAGCGGAATTCATGGCAGAGTAATTGGGTGAGATTCTGCATACATCAACCACATGGAAGAATTTCTTCTCCCTATAAAAAAGCTGCAGCGGTCGGTTTTCACTCAACCTTCGCTTTCATGCAAATTTGCGCTTTGTCGCTCGCGCCTTTTTAAATTCTGAGAGTGCGAAGAATTAGATTAAATTTCATTGCGGTGGAGGTCTCGGACATTTATGCATTTGAATGGGCTCAATATAAACATCAGTCTTTGCTTAGTGGAAGCATTAGATATACCTTTAAGTTTTTAATAAATAATAATACTCGAAACAAATAATATTTAGACAATATTAAATTTAATTTTTGGCAAGCGCTGATTGTATTGTAATACAGCAATAATAAAGAAAAATGGTATTAAATGTTGTGGTCTAAATATTAAAAAAATTATTTTAAAAAATGTGATGATCCAAATCATAGTTCATATTATACACATATTTTGACTGTATGAATCATAGAGAAAAGTTCAATCAGAAAAATACTTTTAAAATAAAATTCTCACAAAAATCACAGATAAAATTATCTATAGTTATTAAATGACAGAAAGGAATTAAATATTTGAGTAAAAAAATTAATTTAATTGATTAGTATTTGATAACGAAAAAATTATTTATTTTTGGAATTAAATTTTAAGCTTACAAATTTATTCATTATTTAATCTTAAAACATATTAATTACTAATTTGTCTAACGATAATTCTACTTTCAATTAATATTATGCAAAATATTTGAGTAATAGTAACCGAAAAAGAAGTATATTAAAGATATTAATATCAAATTTCAAAAGAACCTATCGGTGTATAATGAAAATAATTATTAAACAGTCCACATAGTTGAAAAATAAATACTTTAAATGCCTATGGAATGAAATAATTAACTTATATTAAAGAAATCCATATCTTCAAACACAATATTTCATAAACAAAGTGCTACAGTTCTTTAAATGAAACAAAGCCAAAGATCGGCTGGGCTTCATTGACCTTAATGAAATATCGAATAATTTGAAATTGATGTATCTTGAAATCCAATAATTAGAAACTTTTATTTGAAATCGAATATTTTGAAACTATTATATTTTGAAATCGAATAATTTGAAACTAATATATCTTGAAATCAAATAATTTGAAACTATTATATTTTGAAATCGAATAATTTGAAATTAATATATCGAATAATTTGAAACTAAGATATCTTGAAATCGAATAATTAGAAATTAATATATTTTGAAATCGAATAATTTGAAACAAATTAATTTTGAAATCTAATATTTTGATACTAATATATCTTGAAATCAAATAATTTGAAATTAATTTATCGTATAATTTGAAACTAATATATCTTAAAATCGAATAATTTGAAACTAATGTATCTTGAAATCGAATAATTTGAAACTAATATATCTTGAAATCGAATAATTTGAAATTAATTTATTGAATAATTTGAAATTAATTTATCGAATAATTTGAAACTAATATATCTTGAAATCGAATAATTTGAAATTAATTTATTGAATAATTTGAAATTAATTTATCGAATAATTTGAAACTACTGTCGGCTTAATTAAATGAATCAAAAATAGAAACAATAATAAGGAAGCCGAAAATATAAGAAGGTAGATAAAATAACTCAATCCACCCCAAATCAAGAAGCGCGGGAATCAATTAGCCAACGTACAAGACTGAAAAGGATCGCCTCACTCACCTCTTTCTTCCTCAAAAAACGAAATGGTTATCTTCTCGCACAAAAGCACAGTCCAAGGGGGTGTTCGCTGCTGTATCAAAGAGTATCTCTCAGTGTGTTCCGCAGCGGCAACAGGGCCTCATTTAAGAAGGCACCGCAGAGGGAACAATGGGCAAGTGCAGGAGAGAGGAGTCGCGGAGAAATGATGGAAAGTTCATCTTCCGACGAGTCGCGTCATGAAATCAAGAGTCCAGAACCTTGCGAGATGTCGGATTCAGGTTTAAATAGCGGCAGAACCCGCCTTCGGCTGCTGGCTTCTCGATTGGAGGAGATGGGCTGTGTGGACACTGCTGCAGCGCGTCATGTGGTTCCGTTTGAGGGGGGACCAACCTGATGTCGAACTTTTTATCGTCTCCTCGGCTTCTTCTTTTTCTTCTCTCTCGAAACTTTCTTGTTCCTTTCCTTCCTCTCCCTTTCTCCGGTCTGCTGAATGGTGGTTGTAAGTCTCTCGTCGGTCACCCCCTACGTGCAAGTAAACATTTTTTCCCCCACCGGGGACGCGGGCGTTTCCATTCTTTCTTGCTTGCTTTTTTTTTTTGCATAAGGCAATGTGAACAAGTGAATAAACAATATGACTACGATGCTTTTTTTAATGCTTTGATTTGAATGAAGGGAATTTCAGAGAACGGTTGGGGATTAATTTCGTCCTTAAATAGTACAAACCTTGGTGGAGTGACTCATGGCTTTAATGAGAGATTTGGTAATATTTTTCAGTGTTCCAGAGAGTTTGAATTCCATCATGATTAAATTTTCCATATTTAGAAAGAGGAGGAATAATTTTTGTCTTGGATATCTCCCTTTTTCCCTATTTTTTTATAGAAAAAACGACAGAAAAAAAAGATTGTCATTTTTAAAAAAAATTGAAACTCGGATTTTATTGTAATTTTATTCTAATATCACCCTTTATTAAACAATAAAAAGAAATCGACATAATTTTTGTTTTTACTTTAAATAATCTTTGCAACCTTCATACATTTTCCACTTAAAATATAATATAATCCAGTTTGCCTCCGAAATTATTTTTAAGGAATGAAAAGCATTTATTCATTTGAATTAAAATTCAAAAGAATTACGATTAAACTTCTTTTAATGCTGAGTCTCACATTTGCAGAAGGACAATAATTTCATTGTTTTTCTCGAAATTTTCTCGAATTCCATTGTTTTTTCTTTTTAATAAATTACAAAGATACTCTGCTTCAGAAGTCATGTAATCTCCAGGTCAGATATCCTACTCGTCATCTGATCCAGACTTAAAAAGAGAAGGTTCATTTCCAGAAGACAGTTCACTAGCTAAACAAACAAATATAATATCTGGTCTACTTTCAATGATTCTTACGTATGCTAAACAAATCTCCTCAATTATTTTTTAGCATGAACCAACCCTTTCCTTTGGGGATTAAAATGTAACAAACATTATTAGCCGTGGAAAAAATCAATACATTTCTTAATCTATTTTTTCAGTCAAATAATACATTTATTTTTTAGCACTAATTTCGTAAAGTTCAATTGTATAATGACAAATGTAATCTGAGTTCAGCAATCTTAAAATTACTGTTTTTTATGAAGATGTGGGGAAACATTATATTTTCCTTCTTAAAAAGCTAGTTTCAATGTTTTAAAAATAAATAGTAATTTCTGAGATTTAAAGTTCAAAATAGCTTTATTTGTGAATTGGATAGAAGTACTGCAGAATGTTAAATAAAATTTGGATTTGGAGCTTCTGATTGATATTAAAGCATTTATAAGTAGCTCGTTTATAAATAAACTTTAAACTGCTTCAGTATCTTTAAAAGAGTTTTAAACAAGATAGATAGTAACAAGCTAACAAAAAGACAAGATTTTTTTTAGTAACAATACTTCATGGATTCAGGTTAAATTGTTTACACAAAGGCGGGTTTAGAACATGCCACTGTCTGAGAAGAAGGGATTTTTTTTCAATGTTCGAACTTAATTGAATGGTATCAACTTTTAACTTGAATATATAAATGAATGTTATTCGAACTAATATGCCTTTCTATAAAGTAAATAAATGCTAAAATACTGAAACAAAAATTTCTTCATCACTTTTCTGGTATTACAAGAGATTAGATAACATTGTTATATAATTTGAATATTTAATTGAATATTTATTTTTTTAAATATATTTCCCGCTTCTCAAATTAGGGTTATTTATGCTTCTTTAACCCACGATCCCTTTTAAGTAAAAGATATTTTTACGACAATTGAATTAAATTATAAAAAAATAATTAAAGTATGATTATTAATCAATGATAAGTAACAATGAAATCTTATCTTTTATAATGCAAAAAAAATTTGAAGAAATTACAGCCTTTTCAGAAATTCTTAGAGTTTTAAAAGATTCCAAATGGTATATTATTACTAACTATTTTTAAAATTTTCAATTTTTTGTTTACACAGATTTTAATATTTTAAAAAATGACTTTGTAGGGTCTTAGTTTTTTTATAAAATAAAATTTGAAATTTTTTGTTTTTATTCTATTTATTTCTAAGTTTTATGCCCGAGTTATTGGTATTTATGTATGTAATAAATAAATTAATTTTAAGTATGTAATACAAAATTAAAATCACCTTTAATTTTAATTTGCTAATTATTTATTCCAATAAATTTTCATTGCAATTTTAAAATTATCTAAATTTACTATACGAAGGTTATTTTTTAATTGAATCAATTTTTCTTTTGCCTTTTCAAAATTAGTATTAAACCATTTATTATTAATTAATTAAATATTTATTATATTTTTTCCTATAATCCAAATGCTTTGTTATAGAGAAAGTTTAGTTAAATTATCTTAATATTTAACTAAATGATAATGTTATAATTTTACTATTTAATTAATTAATTTTAATAATTTTTTTTATAAATTTTTGTATTTTTTTCCATACAACATCTTGCTGCTCTTGCTTAAAAATAAAAATAATCTGAGTAACGAAAAAATTTTACTAATTTAAATATTCGTGACAAAATTACTAATAAAATTGGTTCCAAAGAAATGCTTGACATCCACCAATATAAAAAATTTTATCATAATAATTAAAATCTTGAAAATTATATTAGATTTTGACTTTCATTTTGCTCTCAAATTTAAATTAGCTGTTTTTTTCCTCTTATAGAAAGAAAATATTCAAATTTGTGATTTGGTTTTGCTGAAAACAGAGGAACTGCTCTACTCTTTCCTGGTAAAATAGTCAACATTTTAACATTTTCTTCATTTAAATTCATAAATCATTAAGTATCATTGTTCTTTTCCAAGCGTGCTCAAGGACATATAATAATATCTTTTTCCTCAAATATTTAAATTTAAAATTCAAAACTCACCCTTTTATTATAATTAAGCAAATTATTATGATTTTACAGAAAATAATAGAGATTTTAGATAAATTTTAACAAAATCATCATACAAAAATATCAAAAATGAATTTAAAAAAAATTTAGAAAAAGCATTTATAAAATCAAATCTGATCTTAAAAAATACATCGAAAATTTCCAATTAAACCTAAAAATAACTGCAATATCTATTATCAAATATTTGAAAATACATGAATCAAATATTTGAAAAATACATTCCTTCAATTCATTGCATTTCATTGCAATTCTATAAGTTGTATGGAATATGAAATCGTTTGGTATCAAATATCAAATAAAATAGAACATTTAAAAAAAATTCCTGAATTTGTTTATGCACTCACAATTAATAAAATCCATTGATTGAATCATTTTTTTAAATTTAAAAAGTCAAAACGTTTAATAATAATCCCAATAAAAATGTTTACCTTTTTACTAGACTGCACTTTTATGAAATTTATTTCATAAATTATATCTTATATTTATTTATATATCATAAAATAATTTTAAATAAAACTTTATACCGTAAATTTCACATAGATAAAATTTTTAAAACTTAAGACCCAAGATAATACATATATTTAAGGTATATGTATTATCTTGTATTACATTTAAACAACAAGAAATCATTTTTCTATTCAGATTCAAAAATGTTTTTTCTTTTATCTTATTGATATCTTCATGTATTATAAAGTTATTTTTTTACATACAAAACGAGTTTAGCATAATTTTATCATTAATAATCCAATTTTAAATTCATAAATTAGAAATACGATTATTTATCAATCATCTTTAAAATTACCATCAAGAATAAAATAACATAACAAATTTCCTTATTCAAAATGTACTTAGAGGAAATGCAGAATTATTTCCCGTATTGATGTTTTCTAGTATAATTTCCACAAATTTATAAAAATGAAAAATTTTGCTATTTTTATGCCCTTTAATTCAACCAATAAAACATTTTTATAGATAAATACATTGTATACCATATATTTATTATTTTCCCTTTATAAATATAGAAAAATAAACTTAAAATAAAAGATACTTTACAAGTATGAATGAACAAAATATCTCACGAATGAAGAACAAAAGAAGATAATATAATGATATTTGTAAAATTACTTACAAATACAAAAATATCCATCCTTGTTCCAAATGTTTAAACAATTAAAAAAGAAATACCAGATAATAGTTGCATAAGCATCACCAAATTTTAAATTAAAAACTTATGTAGTAAAGATTAAGCTCGTATTCTTGCTAATTTATATCGTCACCGTATTAAGACATATAAGCGTAAAAATAAAGTCAATATTAAAATAAAAAATAAATTAAATGCTCGATAAACCTTGCTTTGAACAATATAAAGTCGGAAATGTGATGATATATCTATCATCTTTAAAATTACTCACAAAAACAAAAGGCTACATCCAAGTCCTGCATTTATGGAGAATTACACGAGAAATACAAGCCAAGAAACATGGAATTGCTCTTACTTACATAATCGCCGCTAATTCTGCCGCGCGGCTCTTATGGCGAACAAATGGAAAATACAAGAGGAACACCGTTTGAAAGCTCGTCGAGCACTCGAAACCTTCAATGGAAGAATATGAAATGACATCATTATGAAACTTTCCTGTTGACTCGTGTCATTGTTTGGAAAAAAATCCGCGTAAATAGGAATAAATCTTAACGGTTACTGAATCTGGTATTTTCCCGGTTCACTCTTTCCAGACGGGAGTTATAGTTACAAAACACAACAGCTCTCTAATAGTTTTTGATGACGGGGGAGATACCTATGCTAATGTGGCCCCAAATAGATACAGGGCAGTACGAAGCAAAATACATACTTTGTTGAGGAAAATTGATTTAAAATTTCACGTTGGACCTGTCCGGACTGAGTGGGTCAGTTTTCCTCAATTGTTGCTGTGCTTAGAACAATGCCTTCTGCTCATTTTGATTTGCCACCAATTATAAATGTCTGCAGCTGAAGGCTCTGGAGAAGATGGCAGACGCTTCAATAGCGATATTCTGTTAGATGATTTCATTTATGAGGTTCCTAGCCAATATTGATAGATATACAATTGATAAAATTTCAGACGAAGATATATTCTTACATATTTGTGTTGATTTCTTTTAAATTTTATGCCTTTTGATATGCAAAGCAATAATAATAATAATAGAAATTACTGCAAAATTCCCTTTATCCTGGCATAGGGATATCGCATCTTCCCCGAGAGCTGGGCGTCCTGGTTCGGGTATGGTTGTTCTTCTGTGTTCTCTCTGTAAGGTGTATGAACGGGGCCCTCTGTAAGAAGAGGAGCTGCAAGCGACTGCGACAAGATGTGTGAATGCGTAGCTCAGTCGTACTGCTTCAAAACAAGAGACGGCTTAAAACTCGTTGATCCCACGGCGAAACTTGTCTCTAATAGCAACAACAACAAGTTATGGGATATTTCCCCCTCTGGTTACGTGCTGAAATAAATTTTAGTTGGTGTCCTGGCACAGAGTTCTCGCGTCTTCCTCATGATTTAGGCGTCCCAACTTCGAGTCCCAGTTCGGGTATGCTTGTTCTTCTGTGTTCTGCCTGAGAGGGTATGAATTTGCCTCCCCCCTCTGTTAAAAAGGTATAGTGCAAGCGACTGTGATGAGTGTGTTGCTAATTCGTACTCTTGGCTCTAGTTGGTGCTACTTCAAAAATAAGAGACTCTTATTCGGCTAAAAATCGCAGATGGCCATCAGCGCGCTTGTCCATGGCAAGTGCCATTAGTAACAACATAAACACTGCAAAAGTTAAAAAATTAAGTAACAAAATATCCACTGATTTTTATAAATTACCAAATTTTGACATCAAGAAGCTATTTATAGAACTACTTTTATAGTTAGATCTATTTTTCAGTGAATATTATAACTTAAAAGAAACCAAACAGTAGAAGTTTTACATGCGGTCTTTGCACCAAAACTTTATAATTCTGTTGCATTTTGAAGCAAGTCCTAAACGGAAAGCATGTATGTTCTTCGGTCCATACACATGTTGCCAATTTAATATAAAACGGTAAAGAGTTTGGTGGAAAAAATTTGGCCCTATAAAATCCTTATTGTTGATGACCAGATCTCAATTTTTGCGAAAACAAATGCAGTAAAGAACGAATTACTTCTACTTTATATGAACAAATATATCAAAGCACTATAACTGATGGATGCCTTTAGTTAATATGTAATCTTCACAACAATGTTGTAGATCTGTAAAAAAATTTGGATTCTATAGACCAATTTTTTACGAAGTTCCGAAAGTTATAGTTTAAATTTTAAAATCTGTTATAGAGTTGCGAGATAACCTATCACAGATTTTTCAAAAACAAGAGGAATTCTGTAAAAAAAAAATCTGTTGTTAAATCGTGATAGTTATGAGATAATACAAAAATCTAATACGCCCCACGATTAATCGATGTAAGAATCATGAATCACGATGCAAGTATGCAACGCTACGCCTTCTTTATCGTGTACTTCAAATAACTTTCATGGTACCATCCTTCGGAATCTTTCTGACTTTTAAAAATGTCTTTGATTTAAAACGTCTATGCTAAATCGTGGTTTTCAAGATCAAGAACCTTTAAAACTTTCTGAGGAATACTAAACATTCTACGAATTTCAGATGAGAAACAGCCACGACTTTTAAGAAATTTTCTTTTCTAGACAGTTTTCGCTTAACACCTGTTGATTTTCTTTTTTTTTATCTGGGAGATATATATGATTATTTGTCTGTTTATTTATTTTGTTTTAATTTGATGATTTTGCACATATTGTTACCACTAAAATGATTGGGCTCTAAATAAGAATCGATTGATCCCAATTCCTATAAAATAGAAAACTTAAAAAATAATTTCCATTAAGGAATTTTAACAAAAATTTTAAGTAATTGAAATAGAGATATCTTGGCTATCATTTTTAGAATATGCAAATCTTTTGCAAAGGAAATATCGAAAATAGTAATGATATAAAAGTATCGCTCTTAAAATATAATGGTATAATTGCACGGAAAGCAGACACAAAAGTCTTATCTTATTTCGAAGTTTCAATAATGTTTGATATATAATGAATCCTTATTTATTCCTTGATGCTTCAATTTTAAATAAACAGAAACAACAGATCTTTCTTTAAATTTATTTATTTTTAAAAATGTTAATATATTAAATTTATTTCAATACTCAAAAAATTTTGGATGTCAAGCCATTAAGCAATTTGGCACTTTTTAGCAACGCCTAGAATTATAAAGATTTTACAAACTTAAACGGCAATTAAAAAATGTATGGAATAAATCAATGATCAAATGGTTTACTTCAATATATTAATGACAATTCTTGCAAAATCCAAGAATTTTCATATTAAAGTAATACATGATTATCTAATCGGGATTGCGTTTAATTCTCAAAGCTGCAAATAACTTTGGTTTTATTTGAGAATTATTTAATTATGTGGAATCATAAAGTAACAGAACAATCAAAACAGAAGTTACTTTTCGAAAGCTTCGTGATAAAATCTAGACGATTGTCCAATTGTCTTTGTGACCCTGTGATATCGAGATACAGTTCCTTCAGATTTCCCGAAACAATTTTCATCCGATACAACAACAGATACCAGCTCACCTTACCCATTCACATACTTTTGAGGCGCTACAATTATACCTCATTTACAAACCATTAAGTTCTAGTCGCAAAATCATAATTTTTCGCCAAAAACGAATCGGATCGTCGCCTTTACCAATGTGCGACTGGAAGATTCATCATGGAAAATTATTTTATTGCTGTGCAGGTCTCACCACTCAGCAGGCAGCAAAGCACGCTTGCTGAACTTTCTCGCCGTTAATTGGCAGGATTTTCTTTCAATGGGACACGCGTGCGAGACCGCAAAAGGAGTTCAAGTGATGCGTTGAGAGGAATCGAAGCTGCTTCCCGCCAATTTTCTGAGCCGCTGCACAGCCGCGCTACCCGTCAGCCGCTAATCAAGGCGTGTCGGCATATCGAAGACTTCAAACAATTAGGTAGCGAATTGAGAAGGTGAGAAAGATTCGATTTCTGGGTAATTTGACTTTTCGAAACAATTGGCCTTTTTACTACTGGGGGTTTTCTTGATTTTTTAAAAAAATATATATCCCGGCACACTTTCTTTTAAAAGACACAAAAAAAAGGAAAAGAAAAAAGAAGAAGAAGAAGGTAAATGGGGTTAGAATGAAGAAATTTGAACTATTTTTCAAACAGAGTATATTTTCTTTATAAATTAGCTAACTGAAACGTTCCACAAGAAAAAAGTTGAATGACAGCTTCAGCATAAAAGTTATAAGATTGTTGTTAAATTTTTTTTATTATTCTTTTGGAATTAGAATACAAAAGGCCTTTATAGGGATGAAAACAAATGGATAAATTTATTTTTAAAAAGGGATAAATTGTTAGAGAGGATCACCGTCCCCGACGAGAAATTATGAGGAATTTTTGATGTCATTGATACATTGCTAAATAAAAATGCATCCATTGTAAGATATTGAAGTTAGGAACATTTAAAATGGCATATTTACAATTATGGCTGGGAGAGGGTGGATGAGGACATCTAGACTAAGACGGAATATCAAAAACTGTCAAGTACCTAACAAATAAACAAATTTATAAAAGTTCTACTTATGTTCATTTTAGATTAACAAAGTGTTAATAATAATTTAATATAAAATATTAGAATATAATCAACACTTTATTAAATGTAAAAGGTCAATACTGTTTTGAGTTGTTACACTTTAAATAACGAACAGCCGGCGTCTGGCTTAGGGGTAGCGGGTCTTCCCCGTGGTCTAGGAGATCCGGGTTCGAGTCCCGGCTCGGGCATGGTTGTTCTTAATCTGTTCTATCTGTGAGAAATGTGAGTATGCCCCCCCCCTGTAAAAAGGTGATGTGCAAGCGAGTGTGATGTATGAGAAAGTGGAGTCGTATTCTTGGCCCTAGTTGGCGCTAATTTAAAAACAAGAGACGCTCAATCGGCTTAAAATCGCTGACGATCGTCAGCGCACTTGTCCATGCAAGTGCCGTTAGTAAAAACAACAACAAGTAACGAACTGTCGTTTAAACAATATTTTGCCCGAAAGTGGATTCTACTTGGGCATAAGTCATAAATAAATAAAACGATATTCATTTTCACAAAATTAAAAAAAAAACTCATTATAAATAAATCGTCAATAATTTTTGTTGCCATGTTTAAATTAATATGTAATGTGTGATAATTTTTTAACTAAACTGACTTATTCAGAGGGCATTCCATAGTGTTCATTGCGTAGGTCTGCAAAATATTAAATTCACCGCAGAATGCATGTACCGCATATTTGAATAAGTGAATATACGAATGTATATTCTAATCATGATTCAATAGCTGAACTGATTTTGAAATCATTATTGATAAGTTAATAATTCTATCAGGAAAAAGTCTCTAAATGCCACAAATAATAATATTATACATTATTTGAGACAAAAAATATTAATAATAAGCTTCAGGAGCAAATATGAATTCTATATTTTTATGCACCCCCTTTCCCCCATCCTATTCTAATAATTGTATTAGCAAACCATTCATGACACACTAACGTTTTTAAGTAAGAAAAGTTTTCAAATATTCTGTAATTAAAAACTGATGAAGTTGTGCAAATTTGAAATTCAACATTTTAAAATAATTAGCTTACAATTTGAACTAGAGCTGCCCTATAATTAGATTAATAGTATTAATATAGAATAAAATAGTAATATTGAAACACTTTTAATAAGACTTAGATAAGAAACTCACTTTAAAATTTCACTTTTAAACTAACTTTTAAGAAACTCAGAATAAGACTCTGATGAGTGGAACATTTCTTCTTCCTAGTTAAATTTATACAGGTGGGCAGACAAATTAAAAAAAAAAAATTAAACATATAGATAAGTACAAACAAAAATCAAAAAGAGAATAAGAGAATCAATGTCGTATTCCCCCCAAAGCATAAGGATAATGATTATCTAGAGCAAATTTCAAACTATCCGAACAAATAACCACCATAGATCGCCAGTTAAAGGGATCTTTCTTAACTGTTTCATGCTGCAAATAGTACAAAATCTCATTTATTATCGAGGGAAAGTTTTATAAAAATTATTCTTACCGGTTTAATTCTTTTGTTCAGACGCATACAGACAGACATAGTTTCTCTAATTGAATTTTGTCCAAAATTTTGTAGTAACAACTCTCTTAGAATCAAGATAATAGATAACAAACTTCATTTTTTTTTATCTCGAAGAGATCCTTAATCATCGCGTCGTTAGTGAGAGACAAATTATTATTATTACTATTATTATTTTCAAATTTTGAGTAGTTTAAAAATAGAAATTCATCAAAATTCCAAGACGAAATTTTTTTAGTGACGATAATATTTGCTATTTATATACGCTGTTAAAGAATACAATTCAGTTATAGAATTTCTAGTTATTTTATAAAATTGTTGGTCAATTATTTCATGAAATGTTTAGATAAAATCACTAATTAATCGTGTCGGATTTCGTATTTTAACATATACAACAAACAATAAAAAGTAAAAAAAGCCAGATCATCAATTCTTAATAATATCTTTAGAACACGTGAAAGTGAGTAATGCAAAAAAAGTGAAAAGAAATTAAAGAGAAACATTAATAATTGCGAGAATAATGATCTAGGATACTGTACTTAACACTTGATGTATTTTTATCGAATTGACATTTTAATAATCACGAATATTAGTATTATATTAACAATTCATGATTAAAATGTGACTTGGTTATAAATGAATTATTATATATTGGCGAAATTAAGAATTTTGTAACTTTTGGCTATATTCAGTGTGATGATTTTACACACATTTCAATACATTTTTAATTTAACAGTACGCTAATAATTTCTTTCAGCATTTTTTGTTTGTTTGTTTGTGTTCCAGTAGCTGTTTACTACGATTATTCTTGAGTTAATTATTTATTATGATTCACGTGTGAACGGCTTCCGTGTTTGACACTCAGTATCCGCGTTTATTTTAGTAGCTTTGTACTGTGATCATTCTTCAGTTAATTAGCCATCACGACTCACGTGCAAGCGGCATCCGCGTTTGTACATAATATTATTTGAATAGGCATTCGGCGTCAATAAACAATCATGTTTATGCCAAATTTATTTACGTAAACTTGGGAAACCGATTGGAACTTGACTAATTACTTGACAAAAGGTTTACGCAATCCTAATATTTATAGAATTTGCAATGTTTACAACTCTATTTATTTCGCTATTGGGTTAATAACATTTTGTAATTGGTTGTTTGCGGGCCTCTTTTAATCCACTCATCCAGACAACTAATTAGTCAAAAATTAACCCACTATCATTATAAGACAATGATTGAATAACCTCTTTACTGTAAACTATTTACCTGCGCGTGCGTAACTCCTTATTTTCAATTGTTTCCTTACCAATGGAAATATATATAGCCAAGATTTATTTTCCTTATGACCAATCATCTCCCCCCCCTCCTTATATTTCTACTAGCTTTTACCCGCGACTTCGTACACATGGAAATTTTGATGTGTATATGTGAGAACTGACAGTCTCATCACAATGTAAAATGTTATCAAAACCGTAACATGCATACATTTTGAACGTCAAGTGGAGAAACGCAAATACTTGAATTTTAAGCGTGAATCATACACTACGAAAATAAACAGAATCGTTTGAAATAAATGGTCGAAAACATGTTACGTCTAACCTCATTAGCGTGGAGGTAAAAAACTACTTAAAAGCTATGAACTTGAAACTATAAAGGTACTTTTAAAAATTTATTCGAAAATGATAAAAAATAGGTAAAAGGAATATGTATGGCAAGAAAAAAAATCTAGAGAAATGAACAGGAAATATTGAATTATATTAGCACAAGAACAGTGGAAGGAAAAAATTAATAAACCTTCCTTTAGAATAGTAAAATAATATTGAAATGAAAAACGGAAACAGAAAAATAAAAAATAAAAACGATTAGATATTTTTGTTTAACTTTTAGATCTGATGAAAAAGGCTTTCTGGCGGGAAATCCTACAATAAATCACTAAGAATTCCGTTAGATAAGATAATATTAAAAGAACACCGGAAATAGAAAAATAAAAACAAACGATTCAAAAATCTCAGGCAGATGTTTTCAGATTATTATTTTTATTTTTGGGCGGAAAAGTTAGTTTTTAATTAATAAAAAATTAACCATTCAATTAAACGGAATAAAAATTAGCCTATGTTCTTTTGTAGACTATAATCCATCTATGTGCTAAATTTCATCCAATTTCCTTCAGCCGTTCTGGCATGATTGAACCCCATCATCCATCCATCCATCCAGACTTTCACATTTATAATAGTAGAATAGATGAATATGGATACTTTAATTCTAATTTGCCGATTATTTTATTCCTCAATCCCAAATTTAAAGGAAAAAAAAAGAATGAGAAAATAGTGTATTCTTTTCGTGCAACACCTTCCGAAAAGAGGATGACGCATTGGACGCCCGAAAGAAGAGAATAAAAAAAGAAAGTAGAGAGAAGGCACTCGGGGGGGGGCTGTTAATGAAAGTGCACACTTTCACTCGTACGCGGCACGCTCATCTCTGATAGATCGCTCGTCTTCAAGGCTAGCTGCCTGTGCAGCGAACCTCAAGGTCTTCGAAAAACAACGCTCGCGAAATGAAAAGATGCGCTCTGGAGGAAAGAAAGGGGGTCTGGCTATATTGGGACGCTGATTTCACTCTCTGACTCCGCGAAGGTTTTCCCGGAGTGGAAGTTTATTGGTTTTCTTCGCGCTTCTCTTTTTTGATAGCGAACGTGCAAGCCGATACATGAATGAATGGCACACTTTCACCATCATATCTGTTATTCCTGCCAATAGTGAAACTTTTCGGAGACTGACAGGAACGAAATATTTGTTAAAATTGAGGAAATAACTTAAAATGCACTGTAATATTGCTATCATTAATTTGATCGTAATTTTATTCTTGAATATTACACTTACTTTCCAAGTTGATTAGAGTTATCCTATTAGTTTGGCAGAGTTTTTCTTGTTTTTTTTTTTTTCGCAGAACTAGATGGATTAACTTAATCTAGTACTGGAGTATTTTGTAAGAGCCATTAGGAAATGCAAATTTCATCTTTCTAAAAATAAAATTCAACTTTTTGAAAATAGCATTTATCAATCTGATGGACAGGGTTAAACTTTTCGCCAAGACCTTCATTAACATTCAAAACTTGATAATTTTTATTAATTTCATTTAATTTCTATGAGAGCAGTTTTAAATATTACGACAAGCTAAAATAGCAGGACATTAAAGGCGAATCACCAGGAAATTAATCAAATCAAGTTTGGTAAAATTTTTAATGCTGACAAAAGAACCAGTTTTAGTATCTCGCACACAAAATAACTTAAATTTAGAAGTAATTTTAAATAAAATAGTAAAAAAAAAAGTTAAATGTTTTATAATAACACATTAATGTAAAATTTACTTGCACAGTTGACTTGTGAGCAGGACCAGCCATCTGAGGAGAGAGGTAGGTGCTATGCATCGGGGCCCCGAGGCTGTGAGGGGCCCCATCGTCGGAAAAGGAAAAGATTATATTTCGAATTAGCAGATGATGAAGTTATAAAAAACCCGGAATAGGAATTTAGGTGTTATTTTTATAACACTGTAACTGTACTGTTATTATTATTGTACAAACAGAAGATAGATTGGATATAACTATTAACTGTACTGTTAATAGGGAGGAATATTTAAAAGTATACCTGTGTAAAAGTATACTGCTTGGGGATATATTTAAAAGTATACTAAATATTATTTATGATTTCAAATTAATCAGTGATATAAAAAGAAAAACATAAATCAGAAAAATCTCCCCTAAACTTTGTAAAGTTTTATAACAAAGATGTAAATGGAAGCCTGATCTGGGAAATTTGTTTGCTACGGATTTGATTTTGAAAAAAAGAGATGTAAATAACGCACAAAACATATTGCAATACATAGTAAATAATAATTATAATGCGTTATTTCTAAATGTATTAATGTTAATTCTGAATGTAAATGCATTTAACTGTGTTAAAACTTTTCTTGATTGATGTAAATTACTACAGCAAGTGCTGAGTACTCTTTCAGTAAATTAAAATTAACAAATAATTATCTTCAATCATGCTCGTGTTCAGAAAGCTTAAATGCACTTTCTATATTAAGCCACGGGAAAAAAATTGCGGAAGAATTTAATTTTTCTGAAGTAATTGATAACTCATGTATTAGGGGATACTGATGTATTATTATTATTTATTTGTTAATGCATAAAATAAATAAGCATTTACAATATGTAGTCACTCTTGTTTGTTTTTTTACTTCGCAAAAAATTAAGGCTTTTAACGGCATTTTGCAACCGGGCCTCTTCTTAGAGAAGATCGGCTCTGCTTGTGAGTCAAACAGTTAACAGCAACAAATTTGATTAAGCTGATCTGAAATGAATTTGAAAAAGCAGAATAAAGAGTGAAAAATTTTCCAAAATTTTAAAGATACTTTATTTCACTCACAATAAGTTCGAATGCATGACCTTATAAATCAAACAAAAAAGTAGAAATAACTAACCCTCTAAAAAGAAGGCACTAAATATTATTGAGCAGCTGAGATTTTCCAAGGTTGAGGGATCGCTAAGCAATGACCTATGGAATAGTCTGGCTTTGATTAAGTCCAATGCTATAAACATGTTAGGGAAATACCCTTCTTATATACTTAGACCAAGCATTCGTTCGCCCAGTGGCAAAACACACACCTAAAGTGGCTTGCTTTCTTTTATCCCATCTCTTAGTTCAGTTGACTTAAGACCTTTTTATTGATGCCTCCTACCAGATTGCGTGCATTCAGCTAATCCATCACCTCAAGCCTTGCATGTTATATTATATTAAGAAATAGTGTGTATGAATACGAAACGTATATTATTTTCTAATAGTGCTACTTTATTTTTTCTTTTGGTGATCCAAACTATTTTTCTCAGTAACGTTTATGGGCTGTAGAAAATAAATGTTATCAAGCATATATTCTCATGGAAAAGAGGACGCTACAAAAGAGCTAATTTTTAATAAAAAGATAATGTCTGCCAACATTTAACAAAAAATTGCATCATCGCAAATTTGGGACTAAATAGCCTCACCCATCTGGTTCTTTCAATAGCATATGATTACATTGTAAGCTCGTGTTTGGAAAACTTTACAAGTCAACTCTTGCTGTTTATTCAGTAAATATAAAATTGCAATTTTGGGGAATTTATGGCATAATTTTTCTCATCATTAGCGGAAAAAAATCTAAACACACTGAGAAAATTTTTATAAAAAAAATTATAAACAGTATTCAGAGGTATCTATCTAACATCATTTCTGTTCCTGAACCACCATTTTTGTTGTTTCCAAAAATGAATGGCTAATTTTTTTCTAAGAAATATTTATTTTAAAAATCGTTATGTTTCGAGTTGCAAGTCAAAGGTTTGGCAAAATGTTATCGACATGAGGTAACTAACATATTCCGCTTTATACTGTTTAATGGGACTGGATTTTTATTGCTGGAAACAGTATTCAACTATCTCTTCAAACTACAGACTACAGCCCTTGTAATTCCTTTTGATATACACTAATAATATATTAACTTTCAGATAAAAATCCTTTATCATGAGAAAGGCCAAAGGTTAGGGTCCACATGTTTCCAAGAATTCAGCAATTTGCGAATTCATTTATGAACTCTGACCTTTAAGCGTGAAAGTTGTGGTTTAGTTTCCAGGGAAAGAAACTATTAATTTTCATTATCACTTTCTGTAGCAGCTACAATCTAACCACTTCGAATTATTGCTATTAATATAAGTCAAAGTCATCTACTGACCTGATGCTATCGAATTTTTATGTCGCGCCCGCTTTTATACACTAACAACAATACATTCTAAACTGGAAATTTTGAAACACGTTTTGGCCTGTTTGATATATTTAAATTTTGACTTTGCTGAAAAACACTTTTTAGATTAAAAAGTAAAAATATTGAAATGAAATTTTCAATGCATAATTCAATGTATCATGTCAAAACATATTTCTTGAACGACCAAGCACCTCGTGCTCGTGGAAGTTAAATTATATTTCTATTCCTTTTAATTAGTTCGTTGAATGAGTCACTTTAGTATTTCAAATGATCCAAAAAACTGTCTCATATTTATTGTTTAAGAAAATATTGCATTGAATATTTATTTCGTTTCATATAATCGCGTGCTCAAAATGACATTTTTCTAGGTTTTATTTTCTGTAGTCATTAACTTATTTTTTTAAAAAATCAAAGCTTTTGTAAATGGAATGGCAACGCGTTATTAAAAACTGATTTTTTGAGATGCTCGTGCAGGTAATAAAATTTTTATTTCTCGTCAATGGATTTTTGTTGACGCCTCAAACCTCATTCCCAAAATAACACCATGTTCTGACATGATAAAAAATTATTCCTCTCATAAACTTTTAAAGACACTAGGAATATAGTAGTATATATTGTGAAAAAATTTAAGTAACAAGAAAGTACGTATACAAATGAAAATTCCCGAGGTGAACCCCTTGCTACCACATCGCACATAATTGATATTATAAAGCATTTTTTTTCGTATTTATTTTAATTAAATATTCAATATAAATTATTCGCTGATCTGTCTTTGTAATTTTTGTTATTCATTGTTTTGAAGTTTAATTACTGTCCAATGAACTTTTATCAATTCGGTTATTTTTCACATAAAGCTAATATGTATTTTTTAAACATGTATTAAATGTGCAACTTCCACTTCGAAAAAATCAAAATTGAATAATTATTATCGCATTTATATTATTAAAAATATATACATTCCAGAAGAAAGGCGAAATCACTACTTTCAACTGAAACAAATAAGCAACAAAAGAGATTCTATTAGCATCTCTTTTTTCTTAATGTCGTCTCTTTAACTTTTAAATTCGGAAATATTTCGAAAATTTTACTCATTGCCCCCCCCCCCCCGATATAGTCCATACCATAACTATTTGAATCATTTAGGTAGCGCGTCTTACTCGTGATAACTCGGATTCGAGTCCCGAATAGGGCATGGTTGTTCTTCTGTGTACTATCAGTGAGGAGTTTGAATGCGCCCCCCTGTAGAAAGGGGCTGTGCCAGCGAATGTGCTGAGTATATAACTGAGTCGTAGTTGGCGCTACTTCAAAAACAAGAGACAAAATTCGGCTTAAAATCGCTGACGGTCGTCAGAGCGTTTGTCCATGGCAAGTGCCATTAGTAACATTTTAATCATTTTTGGATAGTTACGTCGCCATTTCACCTAGATTTTTTTTTATCTCACTCGAGCTGTACTGGGTGCAACAAAAATAAATCACCTCCATGAGGGGGGGAGGTCATCAATGGCTTAACAAGTGTAAATGATGCCCGGTGCCTGTTTTTTTTTCGCTGTTTCACATTTTTAAACAACAAAAAGTGGCATAAACACAGTATTGTTTTGTCTCAGAAGCGTTCCTTGAGACCACCATTAGAGACATTTTAATTCCACTTGCTGCCTCGTTACTTGCAAGCGTAAATGACAGGAAACACAAAATTTTGATTCACTTTGAACATTTTAAAAGTAAGAAAATAATAAAGATAAATAACAAATACAAGTAAATATTAAAGTGTTGGGAAAGAAAAATCTAATAGTAACGGTAAAATTAATCAAATCGGATGCAAATAAAATTTTATTGAGTGGAAAAATATGGGGCATTTCAAAAAATGTTTTCAAAATTTCTTTTCGATGCTTTACTTGTACATACTACTCTACCATTACTATTTAGTTTCTTTTAAATTTACAATAAAAATCTTAATTTTAATATTTAATTTGAAAAATTTAAGGCACCATGGGAGACATTTCAAGCAAATAAAGAAAATTCTGAGTTTTCAATTTTACTGTTTAATGCACTTTTTCAAAAAAAGTTGAATACAGAAAATGTTACTTTATAATTAAAACTAATTTAAAAAGCTAATGATTGGTAATTAAAACGAATTAAATCCGAAAAACTATAGACAATCTCCATGGTTGTATTTCTTATTCCAACAACTTATTTTTTGTGAAAAGACCCTCTTCTTAAAACAATTTTATAGTTTTCAAAATTCAATTCAAACAATTACTATTAGTATTTTGAGCTGCTTAAGACGATATTTTTTTATTTACTTTTAGTATTGTTCATTTCTAGAGCACTGCTGAAATATTCGAAAATGTGGTTGGATCACTATTTCAAAAATACATCCTAATAAATTGTTATTTTATAGAGATGAAATAAAACAATTAACTGATTATATAAAAATGACATTAATAGAAAAATGTTTTAAGTTGTTAAATCTGAAAGATTATAAAAATCAGTTTTAAATCATTTTAAACCCTAAAGGTTTAAGTATACTTAAATCGCCATTATCAAAGACAAGATAAATAAGGAGAGATTTAAAATATCAACGCTTCTTAAAAAAAGAGATTTTTTTTATTGAAAAAAAGAAGTAAATATACTTTTATTAACTTTTTCTTGTTAAGTCACAACAACATTATTAATTTCATCAAGGATTAAAACTAAAAAAATTCTAAAAATATACAATTTTGATAAAAATTATTTGCCTAATGACAAATAAATAATCATGATATGATTAAAAAAACTGACTCTTTTACACAGTATAAAATATTAATGAATCTCACTTGGTGATGGTATTATTTTGAAATCGCATATTTGGCGTTTTAGTTGGATGAGAATGTTAAATTAAAGTAAAGAAAAAAATTTCTGCTTTAGCAACTTAATTCTTGAATATTTTATATCTAGTGTAAAAAGACATTTTCTCACCAATTTTGTTATCTATTAATTTTGTCCTTGGGGATTATTGGATTTATGAATTTTGTTAAACTTTCTCTATCACTATAGAATACAAAAACGTATTTGATGGAGTGAATTATTAAATTCTTCTTATTCTTAAATTTCGTTCTTTGTAAATTTTAATGTGTTGCATTTGGATTCAATTTTACACTTGCTTGTTTGAAAGTTGAAGTTGAAAGACTATCAAATCCGTATTTGTTGGTTTTGTGTCCCAAATTATGGATTTTTTGTCCACAGAAATTATTCTCTTACCCTCTGTGAATTGACCGGATTCCTTCAGAATAGATATTGATTGAATTATTTGACCAGGCGAAAGTTTTTATATTACGATCAATAGCAGAAACTCTAGTTCCGTCCGACATCGGAGAAGAAACGCAGTTGAATACTTTTAAATTTATGCATATTCTGTCAGCAGAGGAGTCAAGTAGAGTCAAGTGCTGCTAAGAGACATTTATATTAAGTTCATATAAATAAATAGAAAATAATTTTGAAAGGCCTTCTAAGTTTTTGTTGTTATATTTCCAAAACGAAGCTTTGGAAATAAATTAAATTAAATTAAAATTGAATTTCAAACAATTTAAACAAAATCTTCTGCTCGATAGCGTAAATCAAAAGAGTTATGTATTTCTGCAGTTTGTTGAGTTTGCAAGCCATGCTCGTATTCTAGGACCTAAGAATAACATTAATAAGAATTGTAAAGCAATTTGTTTTCCAGCTGAATAGAGCCATGTCTATTTTAGATTGCATGGGTGGATCGTAATTGTCAAATTGCAATGCATTCCCAATCCATTCTCAGTCACAAACGTTAACAGCAATGAGATCAATAAAATTCTTTATTAAAATGCAACAAACTCCTGATTATTTCTTGGAACTGTAAGGGGAAAAAATTTGGTGCTAATGCAAATGACCGAAAAAAAGCCACAAATTAAAGTGAAAATGCCTTAAAACAGTTTCGTTTTTTAATGGGATGCTTGCATATAAGTCATTATAAATCGTATATTTCTCAATTTACCTGTTTATTGTTTTACATTTTTATACAAAAAAACACTCAATCCTTTTTTGTGTTGAAGTTTCTTTTTTATTATTTTTGATTGGAATTTTTAAAGCAAAGGAAGATCGCGAATAATTCACAAAATGAATAATCGAGTATTTAATTCATTTTTCAAATATTTTGTATTTACACTCAGAATATCGAATCAATTTAGCAAAATAAATTAGATTTCGTTATCAAAAAGAATTTACAAAATACTGAAAATGGTAAAACCAAATTCAAGATATCAATACTTCAGAAGGTGTTTTGATTGGCAATTTAAACATGAAGCTGACTATCATATTAAGAATTTTAGAATCCAATGTGAAGTCGTTACTTGTAATTTAATAGTAACAAAAATAAATTTAAATGTATTTGCAAGTTATCATTCGTGAGAAACATCAAAACCAACGCATTTTTTCATTTAGAAATTTCTGTATAAGAAATATTTAAATAAGAACATTTAGTTATGGTAGTATTTCAAAATTTTTGAATTTTTTTTTAATTTTGAATTTTTTACTTTTTTGTCTGTTAAATATTGCTGGAAAATACTATAATTTCGACCTAGATATTTTGGTGACTCACTAGGATAGACCTATCAGATATTTAAAAAAAATTAGAAAAGGCTTCCATCTCTAGACTAAAACATCATTGCACTTTATTGTTATAGGTTTTATTTTTATATATTATTTTATTTCAAAATGTACTTACAATTATAGCAATGATAACATGTACCAAAAATGTTTTTATTATATCTCAAGATGCGTGTATATATAAATGATGTAAGTTGTAATATATATATATATATATATATAAGAACTTTATTATTTTGTTAAAGTAGTTTTTATGCAATAATGCTTGGAAATTATTGAGAAGCATTATAATTTTGAAAATCATTTTCTTTATCAACTTTTGTTACCCAAGAAATAAGATCATTGTAAGCTTGTAAAGCTTTTAGAACAATTTTCATATCATTACGCAATTTACTGATAACATCCTGCTAAAACAATTTTGGAATTAGGGTTATCCGTTTATCTTGCTGTTATTTCCGTTAAGCTTTAGTTGCCAACTGTGGACGGAGAGTCGGTTTCCCTGCCTATCCTATTATAAGCCAGTACGATAACTTCAAAATCTCAGGAATGAAACCGACGAAAGTTATTCAGATCAATGTCAAATGTCTCATTTAATTGTACATTTGCCGTTTTGTCGGTTACCGTGAATCTGAATATGGTAGCTCAAAACTGAAAGGAGCAAGCAGAACGTTGTTTGGCATGCGTATTTGCTCAATAATTTCTTATTTTTATCAAGTTTCAAACCAAACGACCAAAAAAGGATGTCAAATGTATGCTTATTCTCTTCCTTAAGTAAGTAAGTAATATATGAGAAAGTTACGGAGAGAACAGCATTTATCTCATATCGTATTTTTCGTCAACTCATCTACTTTTTTTCACAACAGGGGTAGTTCGTCTCTTTTGTGATCTGAGTGCCCCGGGTTCAAGTCCCGGTTCGGGCATGGATGTTCTTCTGTGTTCTATCTGCAAGGGGTGTGAATGTGTCCCTTAGTAAAAAGGAGTTGGGAAGGCGAATGTGATGAGTGAGTTGCAAAAGTCGTACTCTTGGCCCTAGTTGGCGCTACTATAAAACAATAGGCACTGATTAGGCTTGAATCTCTGACTACCTCAGCGAGCTTGTCCATGGCAAGTGCCACAAGAAACAACAACAACTATATAATTAAAACAATATCCTGTGACTTATGATTACAAAGGTTTTGATGTACGGATTGCAATCGTAATACTTGACTTGGTTCTTTTGTATTATTAGTGTTTAATATAAATAAATCATTGAGAATTCCCCTCTTAAGTATCAAGAAGTTTGAGATCAGTACTTTTTATTTTTACATTCGGAGAAGAAATTAAACAACTCTGAAAAAATGTAATATTTTTAATAGTTATATTGGTATGATTGTGGATAAATATTTAAAGCAAAAATTAAAAATGTTTTTCAGAGAAAATGCTGATCGGATCATTTAGATTGTTTTTTTAAACACAAGATCCTTCATATCTTGTATGAAGGAAAAGATTTTACTTATTTACCTATATTTGACACCCCGTTTAACCCTTTGAGCTTAGAAAAGTAATTCGATGCATACTTATTCCTTTAATATATGGATCTATTTATTGCTCTGATAAATAAATATACATAGCTGTCGAATTTATTCAAAAATCCCCTTTTTACTATTCTGTAAGCGTTTTTGACAATCAAAATTACAAAATAAAAATAATAAAGCGTCAAAATGATGCACCGTCTTGAATCGTGAGTGTAGACACCATCCGAGTGCAATGGGTTAATGATAACAGTGGTTGAATAACCTTAGCTCTGTTTAAACTGTTTTGCATTGCGAACAAAAAGTACTTTTTATTACAGCATCTGTCACAAAGTTTGGCATAAAATATTCATCCTTAATAGTCTGCTTTTTGGGACGTTGTGATTATTTTCTGAAGATAGCTCATTCTCGGCACAGATATTACTTCTAAAACTCTTTTTTATTCGGACATATCATAATTCCATTGTAAAGAGATATAAATATCTTGTACAACATAGAAAGAAACAAAATGAAACGCATAAGCTGTTAAGAAAGATGCAAAATTCTAAAGCAAATAAAATTCACGCAAGGAATCATGATTAATCGCATCAGTTAGATGGTGTTGTTATCAAGTCCTATAACAAACCGGAAGAATCCGATTAATTTAGTCTATATTTATTCGTGAAGAAGACCATAATCAAAATCATGATCTGCAAAGCTACTAACAATTTTTGTTGCAAGTATCCCAGTGAACAGCTGGCATTTTATATTAGGATTCAATAACTCACAAATCACCTCTATAAAACTAGATTCATTGCTTAGAACAGTAAGAACTTTTAGCAGCTACTCTGAAACTACACGTACACGTAGTTTTCAAGTATTAACTGATGGCAATTAAATAGTTTTCACTCATTATTGTTTCAATTCAATATTAATCAATTCTATATCTTCGTGAGTCTTTTACTAGGTAAAGTTTTCAATCATAAACTCCTATGCGATTCCGCCTGTCTGTTTTCTTTTTGTTTGTTCGTTGTGGTTACATCACTAAGAGTTTATTTACTGGATTCTGAATCATCCAGCAAGATTTAATAGCATATTTTAATAATTCATTCAAATTCAATCTAAATTATCATATTTAAAGTTTAAAAAAATAATTGTAACAAAATCCACGTTGTCTAAACAATAGATTTATTATTTCCCTCCTCTTCTCTATGACAAACTTATAACAGAGTATTGTAAAGTATCGTAACTTACATAACAGAGTATTGTAAAGCAATTTCAGATTTTAATTTTACCTTTATAACCATCAATAAAGCGTTATCACCTAAAAGCCTTACTCAAGTGTTGAATTATTCAGATTTGACTATTCAAAATATGCACCGTTAATATATGTATGCCAAAATGTGCACCGATGAAAATATAGGCTTCCTTCGCAGGACACCAGAGAATACTATTCTTTTCATAATTTTATTTACATTTTTAACTCCATTTCGTAGGTTGAAATATTTTTGCTGAACAAATGCCATGAAATTCAGAAACTCCAACTTGTTAGATGGTGAACGAAGATTAAACTCATAGGTTCTTAGCTATCGTAATCTTACAGTTGGTGCGAGGAGTGGCATTACAACTCAAACGCCTGATATGAATAAAGTACATTTAAAAATGGAAACGATAATTAAGGAGGAATTATGCAATATAATAATTAAATAAAAGGAAAAGATTGAAATTTATATGTTTAAAATTATCTTCGAGTTTAAGATTCAGAAAACCATATTGATCTGGTGCGACGATAAGTCAAATCGAATGATGCAACAAAAATGTTTCATGATCCACTTTATAATAAAAAGGCTTCCCAGCAATGATTACATAATGGTAATTTTTCAAAAACAAATGAATGTGGCAGCAATTTTTAATTTGTAAAAGCAGTATTGAGTTTTTGAGAGCTTATCAAAATAAAAAGCTTAAATCAATATGAATTGTGGATGATTAACAGCTTTTAGTTGAAATGTGAGTTTAGAAAATTCTGTACGGCTGGAAATAAAGTGACTTGATTTCATGAAAAAGGGAAAATATATCTTTACTATTGCTGATGTTTTCTTTGAGATTGAGAATTATATTTTCAAAATGTTATATTTATTAGTGGCTCTCAAATTTTTTCAGTTCTTGGAGTTTTTAGTGAGTCTAGATTTTTCTGTAAGTTTATGTAAAAGACCAAATATTTCAAGCAACACAATTAATAGTTTTTGGATAACTTAATAAAATAAGCGAAATTTACTTATCTTACATTAAGGAATTAATGAATTATTTTAAATAATTTTTAATAACTACGAGTTCGTTGAACTCTTCTCGCCTTTACAGTTTGAAGAATTAATCTTAGTTCAGCATCTTTTAACTGTAAGTGTCAAAAAAACCCATCTTCAATTGAATGAATAACATATATTGAACATTTTTCTTACTTTAGTCATTAGGAGTGAATATTATTATTTTATTTATAATCAAACTCGCTTAATTTTACAATAATAATTTTTATTTTAATGAATTATTTTAAAACAACTGAATTAAATTATCTTTTTCATAATGGTGTAAATGGGGTAGTGGTATTAAATAAACCTCAGATTTCAACAAATTTGTATTACAAAAATTATAAAAATACTCAGCGGTTACAAATATATTCCTTTTCTGACGCCCCTTTTCCCCTTTTCTTTCTTTCTTTTCTTTTTTTTTTCTCTTTTTTTTTCTCGTTTTTTTTTTTTTTTTTTTTTTTTTGTGTATCACTATGACCGTTACGGTATGTCTCAAATGCACGCCAACAAAAACAGATCCAAGCGAAAACTAAAGACAAAAAACAAAATTACAGATTTCGTATTTCAGGATAAAAAAAGAATGTTTACGAAATTTTTACAAAAGGAATTCGTAAACGCAATTCCGATTTATTTGTTTTAGGATGGGCCAGAGTGAAAAGGAAACTTGATATTTCTAGAAGAATTTTGTTTGCAAAAACTGTGCAACCATGAAATAAGTTGGGAAAAAAAAAAACGTCGAGCTTCTTGTGGTCATCCTGGATACGTTTTGGAGGTAATTAACTCCCCCCTTCTGTGACTTATAAACTTTTCTTTATAAAATAAAACCGGTTAATTTCTTCTTTATTTTTCGGTAAAAAGAAAATGAATGATAATGCAGCGAGGTCAATTTATACTCGATAGCTGATACCAAGAAAAACAAACTGGAATCAATCCAGAGAAGTTATTTACTGTATTTGAAATCTGATAAAAGCTTTTGAACGTTGCAGTTATGCTTATCTACTACGTGATAATAATTTAGGAAGCGAGATTTATCTTCCGGTTTATTGTTTTCTTAAAACTTGCTCAATTGAATGCAAACTTATTAACATTTTCCCATGTTTCAGGTAGGTTTAAATCTTGGCGATTTAAAAAATAATAATAATAGTTTGTAAGATTTGAATTCTGTTACATGATAGAAATTGTTGAATGGCAAATGAAGGAGACGCTGATACCTACCTTAATGTTATTTTACTTGAAATTATTCACTTGAATTGAGGAACATTAAAATCCAATGACTCTACATTTTTAGAAATAATTCAAAATACTGAACAGGATTACGATTTATGATCGGTTTATATTTGATTGTGCATATGTTGAAATCTGGAATATCATGCAGTTAGAATTAATTTTAAGATCAACCCAAAAGAAAAATGAACTAAATTTGTGAATAATATAAAGAGAACTACACTTTAACCCCTTAATCGGTTTGCCCATATGTCCATCGATTTATCGAATTTTGATAGTTGTAAACAAAAAATAAACCATCCATAACGATTAAATTCAATAGTAAAATGACTTCGAATACGTAGATAAGCCAAGTATTCCATGGATTTCCATTTGAATCAAAATAAGAAAATATTCCCAAAATAGGTGTCATCTTATTAGATAGTAAGGAAAATAAACCTATTAAGGTTTTAAATGTTATTCTACCATTTTGATTTCGTTTTTAATATCATTCAATGAAGTTAGGTTCCAAGTTTTAAAAGCTATACTCTTTTATTGAATGGATTCTGCAATCAGAATAGTTTCAATTTTTTAAGTTAGAATTTTTATTCTACTTTTATTTAAATTTTCATAGATTTATAAAATTCATAGATATATTTTTATAAAACCATAAGGGGCCGCAATGCCCTATTGACAAAATCAGACACTGTGGGTTCAAAACTTGAAACTCGACTTAACCAGTGTTTTCGCGTATATAGAAACAAAGTCCGCCTCAAACCCATTTACTCACTTCCAAAAGTACCCCTAAAGTCAAACTTCTTAGTAATGACCAGATGGAGAAATTTAAAGACGGATTTTCAAATTTTGCTTAAGTTATCCGATTCATCTTATTGGGTTCAAAATAATCATGTCGTAGTCAAAATAGTCCTATAATGCTTTGAAACGGAACGTTAAAATAACTGAAGTGAACGTGAAAAAACTAAATAACTATATATTAGAAATTTATACCAGATTGTGTGGAACTGGATTTTCCAAGCTAAGAACATTAAAAATTTATCAGCAATAGTTTATCCTCTACCTACACTTACGTTCTCCAAATTGAAATATCCAAACATGTGAGAAAAGACAAGCAAACGTGATTTATTTTAAGATTCATTGCTTCCTCTTTTAATCATTGTACTGTATCAGTTGAAGCTCATTTTAACCAATTTTACTATAGCTACATGAGTCAATATTTCAATGACTCATTCAAAAAAGAAATATGCATCTTTTTTTGAGAATAAAATTAAGATTAGATTAATAAACGATTTGAATGATTGAAATTCGAATCATGGTCTTCGTCTGATTTATCTTCTCACTGTGTGATAAGAGGAATTAGAAATATATTTCACAGAAGCAATGATGTCTGTTATATATGTATTTGTTTCAAATGAAATAATCACCTGTTATTTATCATTCTAAACATACTCATTAAGAGCAAGTGAAATCTGATAAAAATAAATTAATAAAAACTTTCAAGTTATGTAGGCTTACTGATTAGCCCTTGCTTTGCTATTGGTAGAACGCCTGATCAAGACTCTATGATGCCAAAAATCAAACGTGTATAAATCCATTATACGTCAACTCTTAACATGAGAGTTGCGATCTGATAGACTGCTAAAAAGGATCTTCCCTTCATATATACTTCGTCATATATAGCTTAATTGAATGAATTAGGTCCGCAGTTTTTTTTCTAGTAATTTTGAAGTTTCGACGCTTATATATAATTTTATTTTTCAGTTATTTTTTTCCGGGTAGTCTAGCAAACAATAACTTTCTTTACAGAGTAACAATATTTTTCAAACTTTAAAGAAAAGTTCTAAAATTTAAACCTTCGGAATTTAAATTTTTCTGTTCTCCAGTTTAATGTTAAACATATTGTTACAAGCGGGCGAGCGCCGCGGAAGAACACCGAAGTTGGCGATATTTGTCGAGGAGCTTCGCGCCAGCCGGGTTGGTTTGACAAAAGGAATAGTCTGGTAGCCGCTGGATCGTACATGAAGCGCCCTGTTGCTTCACGTGCTTTTGGGTGCTCGCTCGCTCGGCTATATAAGGGACAGGTAGCCGTAGTTCCGACAGTTAGTTAGTTAGTCCACGGCAATCCACACAACGCCATGCTCTTGACAACTTGCCATTACCGGGGTTAAGCCCCTGCCAGGGCTAGGTACCCCTGCAACCCATCCTGTTTCTGCTCCAGTTCCGGCAGTTAGTTGAGAGTTTCTCCTCGGAAGAGAAGCGTCTCACTGGACTAGAGGATTACTTCCCTCACTTGTTATTAGTGAGCTGTGTTTGCGTTTGCTGTTAACGTTGTATAATTGAACTCGCTGTGATTTTCTGTTTACTGCTCTATACGATAGCTGTTTTGCAGTCAGTTTTTATTGTGAGTAAGGCTTGATTTACGCTGTAAGTGGCTGTTGACTGCTGCATTGTGTTTATCTGAAGTTTTACTTTATCAAGTTATCCTGTAAATAGCTGTAAATAAATGGGTTTGTGCTGCCCTCATATAAAGTCCATTCAATCCGAACCCGCTACGCTGAAAACGTAATAATATTGTCGTGGCTTAAATGTTGTTCTAATCATTACCGGTAGTTCAAAATTTTGTTATCTAACCCAAAGCAGCATGCGTAACAAATAATAATCTAGTCAAAAGTATTTCTAAACATTACAGCAGTTGTGCATTTTTTTTTTGATATATTGAATGTAGCTAAAAATCTTAGAAACTTAATGTCGTTTCAAAATGGTTTAAAACTAGCAATAACTTTAAATCGAAATTAAATGAATAAAATAAAACTGAATATGAATGAATTAAAACATTGGAAACATTTCTGTTGGCTTAATAGTGTTTGCTGGTGAGAAAAAAAATGATTTAAATAGTATAAGCTGTTAGTTTGATAATATATTCTTTACCAGTCACGTCACAACAGCTGGATAAAGAAACTGTGGCATCGCGCTAATACAAAATCCAGTCACAGAAAAACAATAAAAACGCAAAAGGATACATTTAAAGCTAAATTATAAGTGAGTGATTTGGCACTTAATACTGCCAGACATTCTCCATTTGCCTAACAGAATAATATATTTTTAAGCAGACAATCATTTCAAACCATCTCTCAAAATTTCAGACTCGAGGGGACAAAATATAAAAAAAAAAATTGCTAGAGTTGTTGAGTCAGATTTCGAGAATAATGTAGCAAAGTCTCTGTTATTTCTCATTAATCAATTTTGCCAAACCGGAAATATACACAACATGAGAAGAATCAGAAATTCAAGGTCAATGGCATCACGTGTGCAGCTGCAAAAATCAATTAAAAAAAACTGCAAACGATTGAAATTCAGAGCACACTCGACTTGATTATTCTGCTATTTTATTTTTCCTGCGTTAATACTTATCAATAAATAACTAATTATTCTGAAAGGACATTAAACAATTAAAGGATTACATATTGTAAGATTTTTATCATATGTTTCAAAAAGAAAATGTATAAAGCAAATCGTGATGAACAGACAGTCGGACGGCGAATTTAAAATGACTACTAAAAGCAAATATTTTTGAAACTATATTTTAGCATTCTCTGGGAAAATACTCACAAGAAACAAACGAACTCTGCTCGATAGGAAATTTAAGGATGAAATTACGTAGAAAAAGCATTCAAACGTAAATAAACCAGTTTTCGAAGTATCAAAATTCCGGGTTTCTATCCCATTTCAATTAGGATAATTAAAAGTTGATTAAATTTCGAAAAACATGTAACCTTTATTCCGTTTCTGTGAATGCCGAAAAACGTTTCTTGAAAAGAAATTATTGCATTCTTTTCAAGTTCATCCGTTACCATAAAAGCATTTACATATACTGATTATTTTATCGTTTCTTTACTAGTTTCAATGCTTCTCAGTGGTTCGGGAATTTGGAATATAACTGTAATTCTTTGAAGTCAGGAAAAATAAACATTAAATTTGTTTTGAATTGACTTCCTGGCGGAAATTAAAATCCTTTCCGCTTTTGATTTCAGCACAACAGCATACTTGCTTTTATCAGTATTGAAATTGAAATTGTTTATCTGAGGAAATGAATAGTCTTTTTTATTATTTTTATTCTCTTCTTTTTTAAACTTTTCAAGAACAATATATACCTAAGAAATAATGAAGTAGAAGATATTGTGATATTATTTATTTATTTAAATAACCTTTGTTCTGTCTCAGTAAATTGTGCCAATAAACGATGTACAATCATCTAATATCATTATCCTACTCTTCAGTGATCAATACAATTTCATAGTTTGTTGAAATCCAATTTTAACAAATTTTGCATTCCTTTTTTCACATAATAAACTAAAAATTAAATATAATCGATTATAGTTACTACTAAAAATATAAATTGCTGAAACATTAAATAAAAAAGCACTTATTTAGATTAAGTTGTTTATGATGAAATTATCGTCTGCAACTGCAGTTAAATATTTATTCCATTTACCTATGGTTTCTTTTTCTATTTGGCAACATTTAAATCATTATGTTTAATTCGTGAAAAGAAAGCATTTTACATCCATTATTTTCTTTTCTTACATTTGCATGAAATGAAATTAGAATTCTGATTCTATTGAAGATGTAATTTATCTAAAACATACTTGAGTCACGTAGAAAGCTAATTAAAACTTTTCATGTTTTTCCAAGTAAGTGATATTGTCTTTATCTGTATTTTTCATCTTTAACTGAGAAAATTCTGAGATTCACAGAACTTTTAACTTTTTTCTTATTTTAATTCGTTCTAATTTGAAATTGAGTTAATTAAATATGGAGTGTTGAAAATTATTGCAATAGCTTTTAAATCTTCGAATTTTTTAAACGCTGTGAAAAGCATGGTAATTTTACTTTTAAAGACTAAAGATTTAATAATACTTTCAAAACTATAATATTTATAACTGTTATGAAATAATTTTCTCTGACTTATTAACTAAGAAGCATTCTATTTCATTTAGATTCTTGATATATATTCCAGCTGATAATGCCAAGGGGGAAGGGGGATTTTTCGAATAAGTTTGTTTCTTCTTAATAAGTGTTCTTTTTATTATTACAATATTTCTTGATTATTTTATTTTCATGTAGATGATGTTTAAATTTATCATTTAGTTTGTTCAAAAGTTTAAGAATTATTAAATGTAAATTCAATTTATTTTCCATTAGCAAAAATGACATGCTTTCTTAAAATGGTACCTCTAGATTAGAATAGTTATTAGAATAATTAGATTAGAATACTATTGGTTTCTTCACAAGAGTGCCGTGACATTACTTCATTATTTTCATAAATTTTTTTAAAAAATGACATTCGCTACTTCATTTGTGTGCGAAATTGGGTACACCGATAGACACTATCGTAAACAGTCGCCCTCAACAAATCATGCCGATACTGCTTCTTATAAACAGATTTATCAATATCAAAGGAAATTATTTATACCAATTATTTATATCAATGTCAAAGGAAATTATCATCTCATCTCAAAGTTTAGAGATGAGATGATACTAGTAAGGAGAAAGATGAAGTGTCAAGGGATGAGGCCCCAATATCCGACACATACTCTACGAACTCTTGAGTATGTGTAAAATTTTCAAAATCTCTTTATAAACTTTAGACAGATTTAAAACTTTGGAGGGGGGTCGCCAAAATACTTAGTCTAAAAAGGGGGTCGTAATGTCTAAAAGTTTGAGAACCCCTGTCCTAGTCAATATGAATAATTAAAAAACAACATTTAAGATGATAAACACGATGCAAAATCTCTTTCACGAGATAAATATTTAATTAAGAAATTTAAACAAAGGGTTATCACACAATTTAATTTTCCTTTTCACTGGAATTCCGTTTTTTTTTATTGGAAGCATTCAAAAAGCTTGGGAAACAGATTATCTAATAACGAGGGTCATGGTCTTTAAAGCAATAACAATAACCTGGAGATCTTGCATTATGTTCTCTTAATCTCTGACAGCGATAACAACAACAGCAGGAACTCGCAGCAGTAAAAAACAGTGAGCCCACGCTCCCTCTAGCTTGATTCTACAAAAGCACAATGTTATCCGTTGCGAAGTCATGTTTAAGCTTCGGAGGTTGAAAAGTGTTTTTTCCGGAAACTATTTGATAGATTTCGTAAATCATAAAAATATCCTCAAAATACAAGGATAAAGAGTTTTAACCACGTGTTAATGTCTCATATTTCTCAGACATACCTTTTTGCCAAATGTTATAAAGTGATAATAATGACTAATGTATTAATTATTTATAACAAAAATCATTATATTTCGTCGTATTTTATAAAACTAGTAGCCTTTATCCGCGATTTCGGAAAGTGGAAAAGCACGTAACTAATAAAAAAATATTTTTTTAATGTACCTGAAATAAAGCAAAACCGCAATTCAAGTCAGTAATTCTTTAAAATAAAGTACATTTTATTTATTGATTGCGATTGCGATTACTAAAATAGTATTATGCACATAATTTAATTAAAATGAAAATACAGTTGTCAACAATTACAACACTCTGTACATGTGATTTTTCAACGCCAATTGGGTCTACGCAAATGCTTGAATTTTCTACGCCAGTTAACACAATACCAATTAGAAATTTTTAATTTCCTTTATTTTCTTTTATTTTAATTCATAAGAACTTCAAAATGAATCCGAAAAATTGATTAATTAACAAAGTTTAATTTTAAATGCCTCAAACACTAAGGAAATAAACAGAATCGTTTGAAATAATCGGTCGAAAATATGCCTAATCTCATTAACGTGAGAAAAAACAGAAGTGAAGTCTTACTCATTTGGTGGTTGGGAAATGAAGATTTTTGATGGGAAAGTTATTGTTTAATTAATAAAAAATTAGCCACTCAATTGAACGGAATAAATAGTAGCCCATGTTTTATTCTAGATTATAATCTATCTCTGTGCTAAATTTCATTGAATTTCGCTCTCCTGTTCTGGCGTGATTGACTAACATCATCCATCCCTTCATCCAAACTTTCACGTTTATAATTATAGTATATGTTATTGCCAAATGTTATAAGATATCTATTTTATTAGCTTATGGCTATTTGCATTGAAGAATTGCTCCAGGGTTTTTACTCCATTGTAATTCATAGCAAATCCCTTGGAAGTATCATAAAATGATGATTTTGAATTCTAATAGCGTCATTTTATCTTTTTATAAAATGGAATTATGTTATCACTAAAAAATTTGACCCCGAAAATTCATCTCTGATACCTTCAACTTCTTTGCTACTACTTCCAAAAAAGAAAGAGAGAGAGAGAGAGAAAATTAACAATATCCATACGTATGAGAAAAAAAAATTGTAAATACCACCATCTAGGTGAATGAAACTAAGTATGTTATCTGTAAGAAAAAATCAGGTTGGCGAATCGTGTTTTGGGCATTACCATTCAAAAAGGTATGTTATTCATCCACTGTTTTCTTTACTGTAATTTGAAACCGTATCGGCAAAGTTTTATATTTTCAAACAAGTTTTTAATATTTGATCATACGCGTGTGTTATCATAAGAATTCAATGAAAATATTATAGATATTTTTAGTTGTTTAATTTATTCTCTAGTGAGTTGTCTGTCATCTCCAATAAAAATAATTTTAAATTATTGTATTCATTTGCTTGGGAGATGATAATATATATAATGAAAAAAAAAACTTTTTTTGTACAAATAATTATCAGTTTGATTATTTTTATATGAGGGTTAAGGAGGTGTAATAAGTTTAGTATTTTTCAGTGGCAGGCAAAAGTATTTAAACTATATTAATGTTCTGAATTCTGAACTTCTTCCTCATGGCTCCGAATTAGGAGAATAGTGGATGTTTCAGCAACGTGGAACCTCAATCCAAACCTTCAAAGGATTCAAAAATTGGTTCGCTTCAAATATTGTGAAGGTTTCACCATTGCCAGTTACAAGTCCTGATATGAATACAGCAATCACTTTTTTACGCAGTTTCAAATGAAAGAAACCATTTTTGTTATCATTTATTCTTTATTTTGAATATCATGATAACGATACTAATGTTTTTTCGTTGAATGATCTAAAAAATAATTCTCATAAAAATATTTGTGGTTACAAATTTTTTTTAAATCTATTGTTCGTGCTTTATATGCAGGCAAAAATTATATTGCCTCTATATGTTTCAGAATATACCGCCAATATCAGTGTTGATCACAATTGTTAAATAGTGATCTCACTCTAATTATGAGCGAGAAGCTAATCCCAAAATCCTTGGATATGGATATGTTTTTTTAAATGTACTCTAAATAAACGCAAGGTAATATATTTTGCGTCATTTGAGTCAATAAATGCAATGTACAGAAAAAAATAAAATTTAAATTTTCATACAATTTCTTAATTGTATTAGTCAGTTAAATATTCTTGATAAACTAACTAGAAAATAAAATACTAGAACTGTTTGTTTAAAATTTCACTGCGTCAAGAATACTTCACCCCATATAAATATTAGTACCAAGGACTGTATAAAAATATTTGTTTTACTCATCGTTTAAAAAACTTGTCAACCTAGTTTGTATGTCTGGCTACGGTTACGGTATTGGGCATCAACTAATGAAACCATTCTGTAAATTTTCCAGTGGAAAAGTATATTAAAATATTTCGAGGTTAGGTCAAGTCTCTAAATTTTTTCAAATTACATTTCATACTATGATCCATTAGAATCTACAATTTTTTTTTCGTTTTATAATTATGTAATCAAGTTTTAAAATATTGCTTTTTCTTTCAAAATTCCAAAGAAAATCCGATATTTAAGAAAATTTTGCGCAAGAATGCTGTTATTTTCTATATACTAAATTATAACAAAATCTGCCAACGTATAATTGAAATGAATTAATTTTCTAAAAAATCTCAGAGACAGATTTATAGTAAACTGAACAGAATATAAATTTATTTTATGAGGATAAGAATAAATATGCATACATATTCAGAGATTTTTACTTCATTTTTTATTTCAATTATTTTTTCATTTTTATCTTTATTTTCTTTTTTAACTTCAAGCATTAACATATTTAACCTCGATCGATCAAAAATTTAACCATATTTATTAAATTTATAATTGGCAACAAAATACTGTTCCTTGAAAAAATCCTTTAAAAAAAGTAAATTTCAAAAGGAAAAACATCACAACTTCTTCAACACTTTCCATAGAGTTTTTGATGTAGCAGGTAGGTTGATAGAGTAAATAATGGATATTATTGTCACATAGCTTTTCGCTTGATATTAAAACAAAATTTATTAAAATTTATAAAATAAATGGTTTTTAACTGAAATTCTTCTACATTAAAAGAAAAATTATATTCATATCTTCCTCATCTGTTCTTTTTCAGTCTCTTAATTATTTTTTTTCCATAGAGTTTTCCATCAGGTCTATGTTCTTTCTACAATATTTTAAAAAAGTAATGTATGGAAAATTCTAATGAATCGAGCTATTCTTTATCCATTTAGTTTTATTCTTCAAAATCGATTAAGGTTTGAAAGTGAAGACGTATGCAAAAAAAAAGTTGAGTTAATTGATTCCCGCTTTTGACGAATTCCCTGTTTTGAGCGCCGAAGGTCAGCAAAGGTTAAACGGTTGCGAACTTACCGTCCGCCTATCTCATTTCCAACTTTCATAGCCGAGAAGCAATTTTTGAATTACGTTGCTGTTTTGCAGCATTATTCACAAATTTCCGCTACTAACTTTCTTTTAGAAATGATGTATTTCCTCACCGCTGATCTCATCTTGCCCATGAACCTTCAGAGAAGAGGAATTTCTAATTTTGTTGCGGAAACTTCTCTTTTGAGTGATAAACAACAAAGTCGTCTTCCTGTCTGGATATCAAAATAAATAATAAAAAACTTGTTCACAACAGTTCTTTCATTGATACTTTTTTCCTACATCATATGCCTAATTTAACTGGAGATGTCCCTCTATTTAAGAACTGTTTATTATTCATTCAACTCTCCGATCATTTAACATTCAAAATATTTTTCCCCTATGAGGCTACTTGTGATGATGCAGTCATCAAATGTTACCTTTGCCACTGAAGCATATAAAAATGCAGATTCATAGTGTAAACAACCTCAGAGCAGTCTCAGAACAGGGTGATCACATAAATGATATTAACAAAACAAAATTCATCTCTTTCAATATTCCCGGTTTTTCCCCTAAGTCTTCACAGTGTAATCGTCCACCTACGCACATGGAAACGAGCACCTGTTACGTAACCATCGGATGATGCTTCAGCTTCTCATAAGGAAGACAGCATTTGATGAAGAACGTCGGCAAACATATCCGAGCCCTCACCTGAAGATGAAATTTTTTTGCGCTATCAAACATCTATGAGTCTCAGTCCACCTACATCAAAAAATTTGCATCTTTATACTTTAAGGATTAGCCACTTTGTTGTAACGTAACTGTAACCGTCATCTGATGCCCCTCGAGCACTTCATTCGTGACAGGCAGGTTTCCATTTGAACTCGCTGTCATCGTTTGGAAAAGTATCTTGCTCGATGACAGAAAAGAAAGAAAAAAAAATTCCGACGTTTGACTTGTTGGAACAGTATTCTAGGCACAAAGATCTCAGATTAATATTAAAATTGTTCTGGGTGTAAATAAATTAGCTTCTTTCTAACAGAATAATTTGCTTTTAATTAATTTTAAGAACAATACTTAGTAGTAAAAATATAAACATAAAATTTTGAAAGTATTAGAAGAACTGTTGTTGTTGTTACTTATGGCACTGGCCATATTGAACATGTCCCCTGCTGTTACAGCAGCAGATTTAAGCCGAAAGGAGCGTCTCTTGTATTTGAAGTAGCGTCAACTAGGGCCAAGAGTACGACTTATCTACACACTCACCCCATTCGCTTGCACAGCCCCTTTTTACAGGGGGGCACATTCACATATCTCACAAATAGCACACAGAAGAACAGCCATGCCCGAACCGGGACTCCCAGAATGCGAGGAAGGCGAGTTACCTCTGCGCCAGAAAGCCAACAATAGAAGAATTTCAAAAATAAATGATAGTATGCAAAGGATTATTAAAATGTTTCAAAGAAGTAATGTCAATATAATAAAAGTACATAAGAGAAAGACCATTAAAAAATATTCAATGCATTTCAAAAAAATCCCATTTTAATTAAAATATTATCTGTTTTATTATTATTATTTTTAAATTATTTAGAATTTTTCAGATAATAAAAATTTAGAAAAAAAAACCGGATTTTTTTTTCAGAAATTTGAAACTTATTATTAAAAATACAAAACAGATATTTAGAACCAAGATTTGACTATTCAAGGATTTTGCAGTCCAGGAGAAATGTTGTCTTAGGGGAGGAATTCTTGAAATGTGAATTTTTTTTATTGCAAGTATAAAAGACGAAATATGATACATTGCAAAAATTGATTATAAACAGCATAAATCTTTACATTTTAATTTTATTGCTTGTTTGGTAAATTTATCTTATTCTCATAATAATAATATCCGAAAGTATTGAAATTTTATTTGTTTAACGTTTATAATATTTGTAAAATGTTCTTTAATAAAAATAATTTAATGACTTTCTGTTTTTGAAACAGTCGCGCTAGAGCGGTATTAAAGTTTTTCGTTCAGAAAATATTTATTTAACTATATTAAAATACTATAGAAAATATTTTCCTAAAAAAGCAAAAATAAAAATTTTCAAGAAATGCCAAAAAATAATTGAATAAAATAAAGAATCTAAAATTCAAATAATTTATCTATATTCTTGTTTTTATTCAACAATACGTTATTTCCTTTCAAAAATGACTTGCAGAGTAAATAGTTCGATTCGATGAAAACATTTCTTCCATTTTTTTCCCAAATAAATATGGAAGTGCTTTATTTTTAACTTTAATTTTCAAACTAAAATTGAGGATGACAGTGTTTTTACAGAAGAAAAAAGACTATTTGAAAATATTGCGTAGAAAAAAATTGTTTACCAAACTGAAAGCTCATTGAAAAAAACTATGAATACAACGAATCATTATAAAACGAAGAGTTTTAATAAAACAAAACTCAAGCAAAAACAAATTCTATATTATTATTGAAAATCGAAGGATAATTCTATTATTTAAGTGATCCGCATGAACCCAAGAAATCTATTTGTCGATGCCAATCATTCAGCGAGTCAATTCTCCATTTGAATTTGCGGATGTTATGTTTTATAAGGAAGCTTCAATTTTTCCGATTTAAAAAAAAAGAAATTACTACTTTTTAAATTTAATAGTCTTCAGAAAGAATTCATTCGAAGCAGATCAGATTACAAGATGTTCCTTTTTCCTATTACGTTAGTTACAATTTGCAGAGGAGGAGTTCAACAATGAATGCATTGACAGTGACACGTGCCTCTCATCACTTTGATGAGCAGCCATGATAATTTCTCTCTAAGACGCTATCTTGTTTCTTTAAGTCAGTTTGCTTTCCTTGTAGCTTCGATTGTCTGCTATTCAAAGAATGCTTCAAAGGAATGAAGTTCCATTTTTGATTTGATTCATCTAAAGCTTGTATTTTCGAATGATATAACTTTTGTTTATTTTCACTAAATTGTTATTATCATTTATTTCCTTTTCATGTTGAAGCTGAGTAAGGGATTGCTTTATGAAATCCGTTCAAATCCCGAGTAAAAAAAATGTATATTTCCTTTTAATTGAGGGAGAAAATTGAATGACTACAATAGAATATAATGTAAATCGAAGGCTTATATCTATTCAATTTGATCTACAGGCTTCTTAAAAATTCCACGCACGAAATTTTTTTTTCTGAAAAAGAATTCTTTTTATTTGATTCTGGAAATTTTTGTCGTCACTTCGAAATTGAAAATACCATACATGAAAAAACTGAAATAATAATAAATGGTAAATAAAAATAAATATCTACTCAGGTATCTATAATGTTTCATATTAAGTTGGATTTCTCAGCAATTACTTCTCTACTGTGAATATTGAATATTTATATTAATAATCACCCGTACAATAAAAAAAAGATAGCCTTCCCTTGGATTCTCGGGACAAGGTCCTATTATTAGCTCTCAACAGACTTGATCATTTGACTTAAAAGATTACAGTATTTGGCACTTTAGAAAACAAAAATATGCATCTTGAGAGGGTTTTTGAAAATATTAATTACTTAATTAAAAATTAAGTATGATTTTCACGTTTTTAAATAATGATATATGAAAAAATTATTGCCCCCCCCCCAAATTTTTACACCGTTTAAAAACATGAAGAAATAGAAGATTCAAATGAAGTTAAGACAGTCGATATTCGTGAAAAACGTCAAAAGCGTGTAGTACTGTATGAAAAAAAAATCTTGCTCATTACAAAAATGCTAACATACACCTATGTTTTTTTTTTTTTAATTTTGCAAAAATCAAAATCAGTTGATTATACTAGACACTGGAATGGGTTCTTTTAGTCGGTTCGAATCACTTTTAATAGAAGATTTTTTAAAATTCAAGTTATGATAAAATATTTTATACTTAATTTTTATTATACTGGAATGGAAAGGATAAATCAACAATTTCTAGTGCAGCTTATAAAAATTACTTTATAGGTTTGTCTTTTAAACTCTCCATAATGTCGCTAATTTTTGAAAATAAAATATGAATTTGAATGGTTATTTTTAAATAAAACCCTAATTATTATAATCAAGTGATATTTTTTTTAAAAAGTGCCTTGGAGTGGAAAGTGCAATAGTTTTCTTTAGATGACTTCTGAAGGCTTCCGAAAAAGATATTTTGTTATATTTCAAATCTAAAATGACACCAATCTGCAATTCCCATTTATTCTGGCTGACACGTCTAATTAAGAAACAATGACACATCTTATTATTTAAATTACACTTCAAACTCACTTTTGATTAATTGCCTTTCTATGATAAAGAGCTGTCTGAGAATGATTAACTCAGTTATATGACAAAAAATCTGTTCAAGTTCCAAGAACCGTAGAAGAGTAACTTATATTTCTTACGCACAGCTATATTTGTTTATAACCACATTCTCCAATCATACTTTCCCCTGGAATTTTGGGCTGTACCCGCGATTCTGGTTTGGAAAATCTACATATGTCATTTAAGTTTTATGTCTATGTATTTTGAGATCTATTCGTGATCTGATTTTTTTTCGTTTCCTGTAAACGCAAAATTTGCTAGCACGCTGCAGTTTCTCAAATTATAGTGTGCTGTAAATTACATATGTATTCGTGTCAAATAATATATACAGAGAACGTCTAATGTGTAATGTGAGATGGCAATGGAAGTCATCGTATCCACATGAAGAAGGGACCAAAATGTGAAGCCAAATAAAATTCTAGGCCGGTACTGATATCTGCACGTTTGTATTTTGAATAAGCAATTCCTTTGCTTTCTTACGTTATGTTTACGAGACTAATGTGATTTAGCAGTGTGTAGTGTTCGTAATATTAGGTCAAAAGAAATTCATGTTTTTAATGGACAGATGATGTTTTCATATGTTTTTTTAAAAATATATTATGATATTTTATAAACATAAATTATGTTGTTCAACACTGATTTTAAGGTCACTGACATTCGCGTGATACTGGGATAATGTTGCGACGTTGACTCTGAATCCGATTTCTCTTATATTATTCTGGCTCTGATTTTCCAAATAAAGGGAAAAGTAAGCCCCAGTTTTAAAAAAATACCCAACATTCAAATTTCGTTCAAACTGATTCAAATGCAAATAAATAATAAATTTAAATCCACTCAATAACACCAATTAATCTTATAATATACATAAAATCTGTGTCAAATGAAAATTATGGAATAAAATTGAAAAAATACTTTAACAAATGAAGTAAAACCAGTGATAGTGGTCTCCCCAAAACTTTCTCGCATATTCTGTAATCTAGGTGTTATCTCACAGAACGCCTAGCACATGCAATAGTTACGAAACATTAACTTTTGATGTGGATTTAGCCTTTTAACGGAATTTATCTCGTCATCCTTGTCGAGTTAATTGTGCTCAATATAGCAGTTAAGACTATCCGAAAATTGAATTTGGCTTTTATTTGTGCTTTTAGCAACCGATTGACTCAAAACTATACTTGAAGTCACTTGTATACTGGTAACACAAAATCTCATACCAAATTTGATATATTTAAATAACTCCATTTTTGAATTACTACATTCACAAGTCTCTTAAAGTACAGATCGACAGATAATAAACTCTTAGTTGGATTTGGCAGAAACTTTTATATTTATCTACACAATAAATGTTAAATATGCGAAGCAAATTTTATCCATCTAGATTTCTTCGTTTTGTAGTTATCGTGTTAATTTTCATTCGAACAGGCAATCTTTCTCTTGGGAATTGTAATCAAAATTTGATAGAAATCTGCAAATTTGGTAATAAGACTGTTTACCAATTTTCATTCGTCTTCGCCAAAGCATGTTTCCTTTGTCACAAATAGACGGACATTTGCTGAAAAATGTGTGTGTGTGTTTTTTTTAATTCAAAAGGTTCAAAAACTTGGAGATTTGTCAAAATTTAGAGTTCAAATTATTTGACGATTGCTATACTTTTTAATACATCATATGCCAGAAAGCAATGTTAAATTTCAACAAATGAAAACGGATTAATTTAATTAATATATAAAATAGTAATGTATATTAAATAAAGGTATACTGATGTTGCATTATGTCATCATATAAAGATTGAAATGAAACAAATTTGTGAAAGCATATCACTGTTTGAATATCTTTTGAAATTTCAACCATTTGTAGATTTTGAAACGATTTTTTTTATTCTTAATTAAATTTTCTTTTCACATTTCTAGTGAACGAATTCATTTTTAAATTCTCAAACGATTCTTTTGAATTTGGATCTTATAAATTAAAAAATATCTAATTAATTTATAATAAAAAGGATAAATAGTGCTCATATGATAAACATCAAAAGTAATACGCCAATTTTGACATTCAGTATATAGCCTTTCTGCTTGAAAAATTACATAAAAGCATAACAAAATATGCAGTTAGTTGTTGCATAATAAACAACATGGACTTTCTCTCGTAACTATAACATTCTTTGAACTGTGTGAATCTATAGTGCATGAGAATATGAATTGACCCCATTTCACAAGAAAGCATTCCTTATAAAGTATTCCAAATCATTTGTCTGCAAGTTACCTTTAGGTCGAAAGCAATTGTTTACAATCATTTAATAAGTCTGATAACATTTCTGAAAAGAATCTAATCAAATTCTAAAAAAATATTTGCATAATTATGAAAACACTCTTAATTACGGAGAAAAAAAATCCATTACTTATTCTTGCGTGCATCTTTCTAAAGATTAAAGCGCTTAGTATTTAATTATTGCACGAGACATCTAAAAGAGCGTCTCTTTTTCTGAACGCTTTGTCGGTTTTTACAATTGGTTCCCCCCTGCCATTAGACGGCAGTATTTCTGTTTTTCCATTTTTAGGAATAGGAAAGATGGCGAAGAAATGACGAGGTAATGCGATGCACCGTATAGCTGGTGAGAAATAATATTCCGTTGTTCTGTTCAAGGCTGTTTGCAACCAGAGACGATTTGCGACTTAACATGACAGTTATAGAATATTTCGTCAACATCGTGTAGACGAAGCATTCTCTTATCTGGGATTACGGGTTTAAAAATTCTTTCAGGGAAATGTCTAAATGAACTTAGCTGTCGCTTTTCTCATTGATTCATTAAATTTTGCTGGAAGTTAAATTCGAGTAAAATTAACTACTTAACTGGTATGCCCGTATGCCGTACGTGCATCGATTTATCGAATTTTGATAGTTGTAAACAAAAAATAAACCTTTCATAACGATTATAATTCAATAGTAAAATGACTTCGAATACGTAGATAAGTCAAGTATTCGATGGATTTCCATTTGAATCAAAATAAGAAAATATTCCCAAAATAGAAGGTGTCATCTTATTAGTTAGCACAGAAAATAAACCTATTAAGGGGTTAAGAGTAGTTAAACGCAAATTTTGAATTTAATAGGAAATTTCTACCTAGAATTAAGGGAAGTTTTAGAAATAGAGCTTCGTTTCTCGTTGAATCTGAATAAGTACTCATATTTCAACAAATGCCTATTAAATTATCAGCAAGATCAAAAATGAAAAAAAAAAAAAAATTGAATTTCAAAAATGCCTAGAAAATTTCAAAGAACAGGAAATTAAAATCTCACTATTTAAATACCATTTACTATATAAACTGTTAAACACTAGTCATTATTTAAATTATTAAACACTAGTCACTATTTAAATTATTAAACACTAGTCGCTATTTAAATTACTAAACACTAGTCACTATTTAAACTACTAAACATTAGTCCCTATTAAAAAACAATCAGATATTATTATATTATATCTGATTACCAGTGAATTTATTTTATTTAATATAAAGGGTTTTCTTTATCAAGGTGAGTACTTTAAATGTGTTTTAAATCGATGAAAAAATGGGAAAGTGAGATGTAACTGAAAAATACCTCTGTGGCTACTTTTATACGCTATATTAATCATTCTCGACAAAAATGATCGAAAACATTTTTAAATGAATAAAAAATACTTGTAGAATATAAATATATTACATGTGAAATATTTATGTATTAAATTCTTTTCAAAGAAATGACTTATTTTTTTTTCAATGAAGTAATGTCCTTTCTTTTTTCTAAAACTAAAGTGCATTTTTTGTAGTAGTAAACAGAATCAATTTCTATATTAATTACATACATGTAGGAATTTTTAATTCTCATTAGCCTTTGAAAAATCGAAAGTAAAACTCACAATGAAAGAGCTTTCAGTCATTATAGCCAGATCGAATCCTTAACAGATCTCGCCATTATGTCATTTACTGCTCAACCATTACTAGCCCAGATAGCAGTGATAAGACTAAGGTGTGTCTTATGCGCTCGGTTGAGAACAGGCTTCCGAAATTCATCACTTGCTCCAGACAGAATATAAGTCACTGTGTTTCCTAAATAATGGTCCACCTCCTCAGCTCCGATTCCTTACGGAGTCATTTAGATAGTGTATGTGCTATTGGATATCGGTGCCTTGGGAATGCCTACGCCGAATTTCTTTTCTCCCGAAAACTGTTTGGCCATTTATGGGTTGTGTATGAAATGATACAAAGTTGTTCACCCGGCGCTTTGACACTTCAGACCTCTAAATTGTGGGAGGGTGACTCCTCCTACTGATTCTCTTATATCTTCTTTCCGGCAGAACATTGCTTTGAGAACTATTTGCCACCATGTCGTCTTGTTTGTAATTGTGGAAATGTCTACATTCTGAAAGATTCTACTTATTTAAGAACGTTGGGTCCTTCGAGGTAGGCGTTTTTACGGCTTAGGCTTGATAATTATGACCCGAAGCATCAACTCTTCCTTTGCGAACTTTTTTTTTTCTTCAAATAATGGAAAGATGCGAGTGAAAGTGTTTCAATACGACGTGATGGGAATAAAAGATGATAAGAAAGACTTACGCCTGTTCGCCGAGATCGTGCGCATGATTGGTATCATTGTCAAGGCTTAATGCATTATTTATTGACCGTACTAAAAGGGCACGTCTTTTGAAAATGCTTTAATATGTGTTTGTAGAAAATAGTTGTTGACCTTTATGCAGTGTTTCTACTATTCTGCGTATAGAGGGATAATATAAATTGCGATAGGAAATTAAGGCTAAGATCTTTACCTTTTTGAGAATTAAAAAAAAAAAGAGAGAGAGAGAAAGACGAAGAAAAAAAATTATGTTGCTCAAAATATCAACACAGTTTTCTTAAAAATTGCATTACTTTTATAACGGAACATGATTAAGAGTATTGAATATTTCCCTTTCTTTCACGTATGACTGATTTCCAAAATGCATAAAAAAGTCGTTTTCTTTAAAATAAAAGTTTGAAATTACGAATCCTTTTTTATAGATCGTTAGTTTTTATCTGAAGATAAGCTGTCCCACTTGGGGATTATTATTAAATTACTGAAATTAAGAATTAACTTTAATCGATTAGTGAGACAGTAAAAGCTGATTTTTTGAAATGCTCGTGCTGATAATAAATTTTTTATTTTTCGCTTACGTATCTTTGTTGACGCCAAAAACCTCATCCCAAAAACAATATCATGTTCTGGCATGATAATAAAATGATTTTAATACCGTGAACATTGAAATAAAACAAATTTATTATGTCTAAATTAACTGTTTCTTGAAAATAAAGGCTTATATATTTTTAATTAAATAATAAAACGATCAAAAATATTTATGAAAAAATAAATGTCCATTATGTATAAAATTTTTAGATTATAGTTAATTAATATTAAATCTCAAAAAAATAAACTTATAATTTTTTTTTATTTTTTAACATATTAATTTTAATTTTTTAAATTTAATATTCTCAAAAATTTCTTAAAATCTTTAATGGTATCAAAGAAAAAGAAAATTTTTAAGACAGACTTTTAAATAAATGAAAAATATTTATATATTTGTTTACCGTATGTTTTTGATATTATTTTAAATTTTCTTATAAGTTTTCTAAATAGATTAAAATTTAACGATGGGAGTATAATAGATGATAAAATATTGCGAATTAGTTTTTGAAAATATTATTGCGTTGCTCATCTTTTAGTAACACGCATTTTTTCAAAACTATTCTAGATATCGAGAAATATAAATTACTTTTAAATTAGAATTATTTTATGAAATTACAGAACTAAAATTATTTCAAAATTTAAAATATTAGCCTATTTGTTTATTATTCATATCTGAGTTAATAATACACTATAATTGTTGGTTAAATGATAAAGAACAATTTTGAAGATAATATTTTCCTTTCCATTTTCCAATTTTTTAAAATGATAAATTTTTAAAAATACTGACAATAATCCCATAAAACATTTTTAAAGGGCAAATATTTTTAAGGGCCTGCTTGCCCATCACTAATGCATTAATATTTAAATGAGTTTTAGCTATTCTATAATTAATACAACAGACGTTAATATTACGTTTTCTACTTAATAAAAAAATTGAAACACCAATTGCATGAGCCCCTCTTCCAATAAAAAAAGTTAAAACAAAAAATAGAAAAGAAATTACTTATATTATGCTAAACTAACATAGCAGTAATAATTTGTAATGGAAGTTTTTTTTTCCTTTTGTAATTAAATACAAAAAAGAATAAACATTAACTTCGATAACTGATCGAGTAAAGGTCAAGGTCACGTAACGATTATCAAAGTCAAAAAGCGCTATTTGAGCTAATTAGTTTCACTCTGATATTCGGCAATACTTTACATCACAAAATGTCTTTTATAATTAAATGCGCAATAAACTGGAACTTTGTTGCTGATTTTTAACTGATGCATGTATATTTCTATTTTTAAGTAAACTGATTATTTCAATATATATATATATATCCACTACTTAATTGATTATTCCAAATTTCAAAATTTGAGCTTCTTGGTTATTTTTATCTTATACGGAATACTTGCACATTTTATATCGCACTTTTGCATATTTTACATATATTTTATTTCTCAAACTCTTCTATTCAAGAAGGTTTGAAAAAAATCGCCTTTATTAATATTTGCTGATTACATTAAAACTCAAACTTCGATTTCAGATCATGGACTGCAGGTAGAAATTTCTGCACACGTTCCAAACGACTTTTAGCACCCTGACCCCTGGTGTCCGACCTTTCGATGACAACATATCCGTGAACCAAAAAATGAAACGTGCAGACAGTAGAGTGAGTAAGTACACTTTATTGTGATCAGTGGGCGGTTTTCTTTACCGCATTCGGTTTCGCTCGCCAAAGATTAAGTTTCAGGATGGAGCGCGATAACATCGTTGACTTATCTCCGCCTATGGACAAATGGTATTCCGAATTCAGAGAGCAGAGTTCCCACTTTGATCATTTCATAGTCTGGCGACATTTAAGAAGTTCGCCAAAGGTCAATTGCCGCAAGACTTGGCATCGGCGTTTTAAAATTGATAACGCGTGTCATTCTTGGCGCGGAGGTGAAATTAATGTCACTGTACCACCCCTATCGAAAGGGTGGGAAGATTGGAGTATACGAAATGGAGTCTTCGATAGATTCTAGAATGGGTTTTTCCATTACTGGGCGTGCTGATACAACTCCCCAGGAGAAGAAAAAAAGGATATTAAGAACAAAAATCGAATTTGAAAGTCCCACTCAGAATTGCAGAACGTCAAAAGGCAATTTAAGCCAAAGTTTTTTTTTTTAACTGAATAGTTTGCACATTATCGATATCAAAAAAATAATTTTAAAAATTATCGCAGTTCTTAATTACAAAAACATTTTCGCTGCTGAGTAAATTACATATTTACTTCTAAAAGCATTAAAAATATAATTTCGTGGGTTTTTTTTTTTTGTTATAATATGAAGCTATCTCTAAGTTTGGAAATTATTTAAGAAATTATAAATATGTATTGATGCACATGAAAATAAGATAGTAAAAAAGCATGCTGGTATTAGAGATCCATTTAAATACGAATGTTGCACAAAACGTATTATTTTTTATTAATTCATGATTACTTATATTTAAGAATATCTTTTAAACTTTTACTAAATGTGCTAGCAGAGTAGTTGTTGTTGCTTATCACCCTTGGATCGAATATCAATTCAAACAAAGTCCAAGAGATCGGGGAAAGAGGAATGCTGTAGTTAATGAGGTTCAAGATTCCTGAGCACCCAAGCACAGAAGTCTGACCAGTTCATATGATAACACTCACACACTCGCTTGCATAACCCCTTTTCAAAGGGGTGCTCTTTCACACACCTCGCAGAAAGACCACAGTGTAAGGAACAACCATACCCGAACCAGGACTCGAACACCAAATGCCCAGATCACATTGGCACCAACATAGTAATATAGGAATTATGAAAAGACCAAGAAACTAATAGGTTAACAAAAATTTCGCTTACTTTCGAATATTTTAAATCGACTTATATATATATTTAAAAACTTGGAATTCATTAGAAGCGGTAATATTAAATAAAAGGCTTTGAAATCTAAATTAATTGATATAAAATATATTGATTATATGTTTGTCAAAAATATCCTGGAATTAGTTAATGAAACAAATATTATGAGAATGGCATCTGAATCATACTACGAAAATCAAACTGACATTAACTCGTGTGGAAATGAACAAAAACAAGCTATTTTACTTTAATATGCCTAAAACGTTTCTAAAAATCTATTAAAGGACTACTCAGTGGTTAGAATGATATACCCTGAATGAATGCTGTAACATTGAAACCATTAAATTGAATTTTTCCTGCCTGAATTATTATTTATTAATAAAAATAATGAATATAAAAAATAATTCAGATTTTTTGTTAGCGTTTTATTTCAATATTATTAATTTTATCAATATTAATTAAACAAAATTATTCATCCAAATAATATTACCATATAGAAATATTAAATGTGAAATAAATGCAAATGATGGCATTTGTTGATTATATAATTCAAATTATTCTGGTGATACCAAATGACACAAATTTTTTTTAGATATTTAAAACTCTACTGAATGTTAATAAAACATTTTGTACAATTATATATTTTAAATAATCATAATAATCTATATGGTATTCAAAATTTTGAAATCGATCTTATTTTTTACACTAGTTTATTTCATATAAAGTGGCAATTGTTAGAAATATAACAAATGCCATGTAATAAGAGATTTACTTTCATTTATGTTCAGAAATTGTAAACAAGACAAAATTTGGGGATTTTATGAAATATTATTGCATCTGATTGTTTCGCTGTGCTTTTCAAATCGATATTCAAATTCTACTAGTCCACTAGTTTCAAACCAAATTTTAAATATTGTTTAGGGTTTTTAGTTAATTTTTCAAAAAGATATTCTTAAATTTCGGACTTCTAAATTGAATATTTGTTTATCATACCAATATTTTTTGCTATCTTGATTACGTCAATCATTGCATTCTATGTGGTCAAATACAAAAAGTAACTATGTGCTAAGTTAGATAGTTCTGGGTCTATTAGAGCGTTTCATTTTGTGCATAATGATTTTCACATTACGTAATTTGCATACAGTACGGCAGCCTAAACGTAAAACCACGCTTAAAACTGTTTATCTAATTTCTTTTTTCTTTGAGATTTATGCAAAAATAGTTTACTTTCTCTTCAAACTATACCCTACTAAAGTATGTATATAGCCTTCCATGAAAGCATAATATATTCACCAACAACTTTTGTATTTGGCAGAAACTATATTTTAGGGCTTCTTTAAACAGGGCTTTTAATAAGGTAAGTAAGGTTTACACTTTTTATTACACAACACGAGCATACCTTCCCACAAGGAGTGCATAGGGTTTCAAGGGTGTTTTCTTGCATCCGTTTAGCTCAAACCATACAGACAAATACATCAACAGTCTACTTATCGCATTAAATCAAGGAGACATTCCCCCTTTTCTGCATTTTGAGTTTTCATGTCCGGGAATGAAATATTGAATCTTTGCTATAGATAAGACTGCTAGATGCAAAAGTACTGTTTTTTAACACAAACATGAAATAAATTAGCTTTCAATCTACCGAGACGTGTTGAAAAGACGAGTTCACGCATAAAAAATGAGTACAAAAACCCGTGTCGGTGACAATGGGGCCTTTTGCACAGTCTGCGGATGCTATATATCAAAAACAAGAAACTAATACATTAGATGATATATGAACTTTCGCTAAGAAGTTTTAAGAAAGAAATAGAACGCTTCAAAGAAGAATGTGCCTTTTTTTAAACTTCGAATATTAAATTAGTAACATTTGAATAAACGTTAAGAACTAAACTGATTTTGAATAGATTTTAAAAGAACTGGAAGTGATTGACCTTTATTTTTGCTTCAAGAGTGTGAGCTTTTTTTATTATTGTTGTCAAAGTATTTCTTTTATACTACATTAGCATACCTTGGTAACTAGCTAATTCCTGCTGAATGTTGGTTTTGTTTAATTTAAGTTAAACCGATTACGGATAATTTGATGTCCTTGATTGAAATATTTTGAAAATAGTGAGATATTTGATGTAGTGATGAAATGTGATATATTTAAATAATTCAAATATTTTGAAATTTTAATAGGTATCAGAGTCGGAGCATTTTTATTGTGTTATACACTTTCTATTTATTGGAGATATGAACTGTCTAATAGAGCCATTCCCATGGCATCATAAGGCTTTTAAAATTATAACCCTTCGGTTCATCAATCTATTAATTTATGAGGTACTTTACTTACTCCTCAGGTCAACTATTAAGATAATAGATAGAATTTTTTTTCTTTCGCTATCATCGAAGAAAAAATCATCCAATTAAACCTCTTAAACAATGAAAAAGTTTGAATTTAATCAGATCAATGAAATAAAATGTAAATATTGGAAACTTTCTAATTATTGAAAAATTTCTTCTTAAATATTGGAAAATTCTAGGAAACTGAGGATTTATACAAAATCTGGTCTTTACTGGCTGACATAAAATCGTAAGAATTGTACAAAATGTAAAAAAATGTACGGAGAATGTATGTTGGCATCATCAAAACGAAATCGGTAGAAAAAAGAACCGTACCTTTATTGCTCTGAATTTTATAAATTTCCTATTATTAGTTAACACACTCCCTATATATATA
>JAOUZG010032859.1:189098-228833 GCA_026289955.1 Argiope argentata | reverse complement strand
TATATATATATATATATATATATATATATATATATATATATATAATGCTTTTTATTTATCCTATCAAGTTTTAAAACATTTTTTAAATTTGAAGTGGAGAGGCATTTGATGTTATTATAGTTTTTTCAAATATTAATTCATTAATTAAATTTAAATAATTTTGAATATTTTAAATAGAGTTTTAACAATTTGTATGGAAAATTGAAATGAAAAGACAATAGCTCGATCAGTAAAATGGAAGGATTTCGGTATTTTTTGCATGAAAGTGAAGAATGTAGAAGAAGTTCCATTCTTGCAAAAATCACTTATGTTTTGATAAATTATTTATAATAATTGTAATTATTTAATAAAAAGTAACTAAAATAAAAAAAATCTTGATCCAAGTAGAAATTGACTTAAATTTCTTTATCTATACATATATATTAGTTGTTTTTATACAATGATATAGTTAATGGAAGACCTAAAGTCCATTTTCTTTAATGTTTTGACAAAGATATCTACCAAATATTTTTGTTGAGAAAAAGATGCACACTTATATGAAATCAATCAATTTTAAATCATTGTTTTTTTTAAAGTTCTCAGATCAAAGTGTCATATAATGAACCGATTATTTTAAATTAAGTTATTCAAAATATCAAATTTCAAAAGGTCAGAGAACAACATAATTTAGAATTTAATAATGGGCTTGTTTTAAATTATCTGGATTGAATGGTTCAAACATAATTCCAAATATAAAATACGTTTTAAATACGTTTACACTAACGTTTTTAAGTCTATGAATTAATTTATTTGTGAAAGTAGAAAAATTAACTAAAAGGTATTAAAATCAAAAAATAATTTTTTAAAAAAACCAACCTCAAACTGTTTGAAATATATAGTGTAATATGGCTCTTAGTATGAATAAAAATTATTTGTTATCCGTTTGTTTAACTAAAAAGTATCCCTCTACTTTTATTCAAATTTGAGCTGAAGTATCGATAGAGCCAATAACGTACATGAAACAATTATATTAAAATTACTTCCAAATATTGAGTAAGAAAGGTTATGGATTATCCATCTAGTTATAGATATTATAAGATTTTTTTATTCGGTGAAAAAACTCGACATTCGCTAAAAGTATATTTTCGCTTTTTCCTAAATAATTATGAAAAAAAAAACTCCATAAAATTTGAATAAATCATTCTAAAAATTAATAAAATTTTTTAAGATTATTTCATTATTTATGAAGTGTATTATTTTGTTCAAATATATTATTTCTTTTCGGTTCAATGGAAATTTAATCTACGTACAGAATTTATACAATGATCGTCGAAAATATTGTGTTTATGTGTAATACAAAGAAATATAAATATTATTCGTCAACTAACATCAACGGATTTGGTGATACCTTATACGAATGTTTCCAAAAATGGCAAGCCTCGATGCCTTGATGAATTCCAGCAAAATTCACAACTTTTACTTCCTCCCATCATCCGTTTTTACTTTTTCTGATACCTTTCCTAGCACGATGGAATTTTAAGTGAATTAACTCCAATTACCCGGAAAGTGAAAATCCCCAAACAAATTTTTTCTTCGTTTACCTGATGCAGTCAAGCAGAAATGCTCTCATTCAGTTTATAACTATGCACAATCTAATCAACATTACTTCTGTAAACGCTAAATCAATACATTATAAACATTTCCCCCCCAAAAAAAACAATCCTTTTCTATTAATTAATCAACTATTGAATTCCAGGTTAGACGCAATTCATTTAGGGAATTGGAGTTCTACTACAATAAGAGAGCTATTGGGCGTTACCGAGGACACCGCAATGTTTAGTAAACACTAGGAAATCCGATGGATTCTTCCATTCTGGAGAACATCTGATGACGCGTTGACTGATGTGAAAAAATAAAAATAAAAACATTCCACAGTTCGTTTACTCAATTATCGCTTCATTTTCTCCGAGCATCTCTTCGTCCATCCTTCCTTACATTCTATCGATTATGGTTTGTTAATCAAGCTTCACATTTCCGTTCCTTTTAAGGTATGAGAATTCCAAAGTTTGACTTTTTTTCACCATGGATCGCGAATCCCTGTGAACAGAGAAAGCATAAACAATGAGCACTTCGGTAAGATACATGAATATTGTTAAGAAGAATCTAAGTGCCATCCAAACTTGTAAGATTTCGTTCAGCAGATTAACAATCGAAATAGATCTTTTTTTTCCTTTATCGGTAATAACTATTCCCTTTTCTCGTTTTATTTCTCATGTAGGATTATTCGTTTGGGGATCATAAAATAAAATTTTTAAAGGATCGTTATTTTTAAAAATAGATGAGATGCAAGCATTTTCCAATAGAGATAGCATCAATAGTAATAAGAAACATGTGTTAGATAGTATGGATATCATTTTTAGGGAAACTTTTTAGAAATATACAAGTCAGAAGCTCTTTAATGTTTTTTCTGTTCATTTTGTCCTTTTGGTTGCTGGGAAGAAAACCACGAAATTAAACAGAATTTTATCGTAGATATGCCTATGTGCAGTCATTTAGGAGATAAAAGAATCTAACGAAATCTATATTAATAATGGTTTTTTTCTTGTGATATATGCTTAGTTGGAACATTTGTATATATTTTTCGAATAACATGACTTTCTGGATCAATTTAATACGAAAAAAAACCTGATTAAAAAAACTAAATTATCATAAAACGTATGTTTATCGCCATATTTCAAAATTAAGAAGATTACATGCAGATCAAATGCCATATATGATAACTAACTAATTTCCTTTTTGCTTTCCAATCAGCTTTTTCAAAGTGCTGCCTTTTATACATAAGTTACTCGTTATAGACTGTTTCACTTGATGATCTTGTTTTAAAAACGAACACTAACTGATAGTCGGTACTTTGGTGGATGTTTATTAACCAAGCTTATTATTCAAATGACGCGCTCTTCTCGTAAACCTATAATCAAAATCATTAACATTCTCTCTTAGTAATCCCTTGAATGTACTAGAATACTCACATTTGAAACGTTAGGGTTCATTATATCGCAGCAGTTTATATAATTTTGACAATTATGTACCTGTTGACATTATACTTAATGCATATATTTATGGGATAATGTATTTAATCATAGAGGCTTTTATGTCATCAAAAATACCAAGCATTAGTAATTTATTTATATAAAAGAGCTTTAATGTGAAGAATTTAATTAATTTATAACTATACTAAGTAATTTTCAAAAAAAAATAAAGTTTTGCTAAAAATTTATACATTTATATTTTTTAATTGAAATAACTAAAAAAATTGTATAATTTTTTTAATTAATGAGTTAAAAATCATTGTAATATCTGACAATATATTAATTATCTCAGTGTGTGCGTGTTTTTCTTCAACTTTAATTCAGAAATATAATCCATCTCTGGAGATACGAAATGCTTACAGCTTGATTGTAATCTGCTTTTGAAACATCTCTCTGTTGCTTTACTTTGTGAATAAGAAGGCGATAATCAACTATGCTTGGTTACAAAACTATTAATAAAGTTTAATAACAGTTATTACATTAAGTTTTTTTTTAATGTTGCAATTGAAGCAAGAATAATCGTATAGTTATTTTAGATACTTCTTTCCAAATTATATTTTACAAAAAAAAAAAAAAAAGGAATTTTTTTTTTAAATTTAAATATTGAATTGAAATTTGAAAAGAGCTTACTCTCTAGATGCTAAATCTGTGTATCTAATTTTATTCATCTTGATCTCTCCATTTTGTAGTTAGTTTGAATAGCTGGATGGACAAAATAGATTTGACTGAAATGAATTAACTCCAAATTTGGTGTAAAAACCGTATCACAAATCTATCATAAAATTGTCTATCTCAAAAACGCTTTTGAGTTATCCTTGACACAGAGGAGGCAGACGAAAAAATGTGTTTTTCGAACTCACGGAGTTCTAAAACACAGAAATTCGGCAAAATCTCGTGTTAGAATTTTTTGTCGATTCTCTGTCCTCTCTCCACACTACGCGAACGAAAAAGTAAAAAGTGTGTCTAGGTGGTCCACCACGATGGCGGAAATCCCGGCTCAATGAATCATAGCATTTCTCCCACGCCACGATACAAAGCCAGTGGTGATACCGTTTTCGTCTGACGGATTTTTAATGAAACATGCAAATCAGTTGAGGAGTCAGGCTTCGTTTTCCCCGACCCTTTGAGACGAACCCCTGGTGGTCTATGGGGTCTTTGACCCGCCCGCGTCATCATTAGCCGCACTCGGTGACATTAAACGAGACTGTCAGGAATTTGGAAGGATAAAGAAGTGATAGTGTAATCTGGGGGAAATTAATTTACACAGCGGGCAATAATCGTTCGGAAGCGTATTAATAGGCCCTGCAGCTCCTGGGAGAAGGTGAGAAAATTTGAATGTAAACGGTTCCGATCCCGGCAGTACTCGGGACTACCGTGTACTCTAATAGTTTCCGTTTCGTTTAATAGGAAGACATTTCTTTCTTTTTCATATCACTGTGTCAATCTAATGCAGTCTTCCTCAATACTATTTGTATTTTATTTCGTTTGGAATTTGCTTCATTCTTTCTTCTTTTTTTTTCTTTTTAATCTTCCTCATATGTGTTTTATGAATTGACTTTGTAATGCAAAATTTCTTTAATTAAAAATTACCTTAAAATGGATTAGTAACAAATAACGCACAAAATATAAAAGAATAGAAATATTTCACTGTATCAAGTTGTTTATAAGCAAACTCACATGTTTTTGGTTTGGAATTTAATTTCTTATACTAAGTTCTACTTTTCTCTCAAGACAATGCTCAGTAAAAAAAATACTATTTTTTTATCGACTAATTTTTTTAAAATTAGAATAAAAAAATGCATTGAAATTTATCTTTGAAAATTAATAAATTTCTTTCATTTAATGATTAATCAATTCGTAAAGATACAAACAAATCAAGTTTCTCCCTTGTCATGAAGAGTAGATTATTTATTTTTCATAGGTTTTCCACCAGCGGTTTCTAATCTTCGTTTATGGACGCCCCAGTTATTCTTTTTATGCTTGAATGTCCCCTGAAGTCATGGTCCTCTTCCTAATAATATTTTCACTCTCAATTTTTTATTTGTAATATTAAGGGATGGTGGCAGCTTATGAATTAAACCATTTTCATTAACTTAACAAAACTTTGATTAGATTGGTTTTTGATTTTACCTTTTATAACTATTATTCTCCAGTGCTAAAGAATGAAATGATATGATTTCGCCATGACTTATGATGCTACCTAATTAAATTACTCATCGTGATAATTAATTATTCAAATAGAAAAGGAATTCAATGAGATTCTTGAACCTGTTTTATGAAGTTTTAAAAAATCAATTTTAATGACACAATAAAAAGTCTGGACCTGCATGAAGCTAACCAGTTATCTGCTATTAACATATGTATAGGACGAGAATTTTTTTTCAAGTTCTGATTCAAATTAGAAATTTCTTAAATAGTTTTCCAGTTCTCTAATTTGCAAAACTTAATCTTTCACTGAGAGTACTTTTAAATATAAATAATAACTCTCTCTCTCCTCTCTCTCTCTCTCTTTCTCTCTCTCTCTCTCTCTCTCTCTCTCTCTCTCTCTCTCTCTCTCTCTCTCTATATATATATATATATATATATATATATATATATATATATATATATATTAAGAAATGTACAAAGCTGAAATAAACTCTTTAGATCAAATTTCATACATCGAGTTCAAAAACATGTCTGAGTTTTCGTCTTCATAGATAGATAGATGATTCGAAAAATGAGTTTTTCGGATTTGAGAGGTCTTATGTAAAAACAACAAGTTCAAATTTTTTTTTAATATCTTGACGATGCAGTATTTTGTCTTTAGAGTTTTCGTATATGAGAAAGTTAAATATATATAAAATTAAATGTTGTTTAGGGATGGATATTAAATAAAAAATTTCTAAAATGACTGTAGTTTTTTTAATTACAGTACAGTGATTCTGAGCAACAATCGAAAAAAAAATCATTTACCATTGTTTTGGTTTTTGAATTCGGTAATCAGCGCAAATTTGAGCTTAATTATCTTTGTTTCCCTTCACCAGATGTAATTACTGGCTGAGAAAATTTGAGAAATAATGCACTCCTATCTGAAACTCTTGAAAGAAAAAAATTATCTTATTTAATCTCCATGTTACTGTCGATTTGAAGTTATCATTCAAATTATTATCAAAAACCTTTATAGTTATAAATACTAAACATGGGAGTAATTTGAAAAATGTATTCAAAGATTAAATACCTTTTTTCTCATTTTGATAATAGAGAGAATGTTTCATTAGGAATTGTGAATTGTTACTCAATGTACGTAAAATTCCACATGGTGTTCAAAAACCGAAATTTTTTCTCTAAATTAAAATGTGTAATAGTAGTTATTTATATTCAATTGAATGTCCACTTTATAATTTTCTGTTGAAAAAGGAAATTTTCCATCAAAATAAAACAATATATTTATTTTTTCTTATTAAAATTTCATTGACAAAAATATAAAGAATTTGTTTTCATCCCGAAACAATCATTGTTGAGATATAAGAAAATAAAAGATTAAAATGTCATTATAAGATTCATTATTTTTTGATTAAAAGGCACCTTATTACTAATGACTGAAAATTTTTTCATCGTATTGTCTTGACAGAATGCAATAACTTAGTTTGTTTTAGCTTAATGTTTTAAAATCTTTTTGCATGTTTCTGAATCCCATGACCCGATTGGACGAACGGATTTTTTTTTTCATTTTATGTGCAACTATCGTTATAGAGAAGATTCTTGAAATTTAAAATCGAAAAAAATTTTAAAATTAACATTCTCTTCCAAATGCTAACAGATCGTTATATATTACAAAGAACTGAGGGAACAGGAATTTTCCAAATTATGACACACTCACAATAATTTTTTCCCCAAAAATAAATAAATAAATAAAGGAACTAGAGGAACTCGCCCGTAACTAATGTATTAGGCTTGATTTGTTTGCTTTGTGTTCTGCAACGTTTTGTCCCAGTCGTTGCATTCTTTGCATAATAGTATTTATGTATATAAAAGTTATTAACTTGAAAATTCTTAAAGTAGTAACATCTAAATTTAAAGAAAAAGTTAGAATTAGTTATTAAATAACTCGATACAAATTACTAAAATATTCCAGAAGAATACCAAAAGCGATTGAAGCTCACAGAGAAAAATTGTGTTTTACTACTTTGTTGACGACAATGTCAATTAACTGCAAAAGAGCCAATTTATCAACTTGGAGAATATCTTTACTGAGAAATAGCTTCAAGCTGTAAAGAATACTATTTAATCCTTTTGAATATATCAAGCAATATGGGGAAGGTCACTATTTTAGAAGTGACCTACGTAGACAAAACAAGCAGGCTCAGAAAGTTACAGTTTGTTAAAATATCTGAAACGTTAAAAAAACTCTTTCATAAATTGAAATACATTCAGGAATTTTAAAAAATTGAAATTTGTTTTTCTGTAAAGGAAATGAAACATAAATTTTCATTAGTAAAACAGCGACCATATTGAAATGCGTGAATTGTAAAATAAATAAATATATGGAATATAAATAAATAGTATTTAATTGACAGCTGTTATTAAAGAAAAAATTAAGGGTAATTATTTGAGTATTTTCAAAGTTAAAAAAAGAAGATAATTATCACGCAAAATAATAACAATAAGCAGTGTGAATGCTTTTACTACAGACATAATTGCTTCAATGAAAAGAATGGATTTCGGAATTATTAATTGATGAAATTAGGATATTATTGGTAAGTTAAAACTTAATGTCATATCTGTTTCAGAGCATAAAAAAATAATTTCTGCCAAATTTTTCCAAAAAAATCTAAATTGATTAAATTTAACCAAAAGAGGGAAGATAATGAAACAAATATTGATCTTTTTAGATATTTTTGAGGGTTAAATAATCAAATTTCGGTCCTTTTAAGGGTTGTAACGAAAATATTTATTTACATGATCGCAAATATTTCCAAGACATCTTTAACTCTAATATTAATAGTGATGCAAAACAAGTTTACTAGCATGTAATAAATCATTATTATTTCATTTTATTGCATTGTAATCCTCTCATTTGATGCGAAAGAAGTCCTAATAAATAGAATAATTTTTAAAAAAATGTGAAAAAATTGTTACAAATTCTCTGGTTGAATTGTATTTTTTACTTTAATCAGAAAACTTTTTTCACGAATGGCTAAACAAAGCAATATATTGTTTTGAAAATTTGTCACTATTTGCTTTTTTTACTACTGTAAGTTTTTAAAAATGATCTTTTAATATATTAATCTTATCCAGTTAAATGCTTGGCTTTAATTTGAATATTCATGACACAAACAAAAATAGGAAAATCTTTCTTTAATAACTCTCACATTATGATAATCACCATATTAAAATGTCCAAATGAAGAATGAACTATTTATGATAAAAAATAAATTAAATAGCCGATTCTTCTAAAAGCAAAAATATAATCCTCATCAATTAAAGTTTCTCCACGCGTGCACATGGACGGCAGCAATTAATCGGATTTGTTTGATCAACAGTTTTTTTCACTGAAGACAGTCTAGCTAATTCGACTTTCTCCTTATATTCTAATTGCTTGACTCTTGCTCAACAAATGGCTTATAAATAGTTACGAACAAAACATAAATGATATTACAATGATAAATTACTATAATTACACTAACCCCAACATCAATTAATCTCTCTGTGACAATATAAATATTCATTACTTTTTCTGCCTGGAGGACATCTGTCGTCCACTTTCGTTTTGTAAAATTCAAATACTAGTCTAATTGACTCCTTTCCATATTCTAATAACAAACGTCATGAGTGATAGGCAGGCATTTCATTGCATATTTCTTGATGACACGATCGATTTCGTCACCCCGTGTTTATTCGGCTAATCGTTTGGAAATGACACTCGAGATTTCCCCGTGTCATCAGAAAAGCATACCACGAACTCTGGAACAAAAGGTCGGGCACGCATGGAAATTTTCGTTGTGAAAGAAAGTTTTTTGGATACCAGTTATTGTGTAGCAAAAAATAATACGTCAATAAAGTGGCATTTAATGACGTCAGGATGTGAAATCACATTACCGGAATCTATCTGCATCGGGATGAGCTCACGATTTAAAATGCCCCGACTTCCAAGTTTTTTACGACGATGGCGGATCAATGGAGAAGGTCGAGCTGGAAAGAAGGTCATCATCATGAATGAATCCAATTGACACCGGCGAGGAACAACATTGTATGTCGCAAATTTAAAGATAATCACACTTTCATGCACTAGGCTTGGCATTTGTTTTCTGTACAATTTTCGTGTTAATATGCCGATTCTGTCATTCTAACTTTTAAAAATTCTATTTCATATTTTTATTGGGGTAAAGGATATGCAATTTAAACCAAAATAATTTCAAAAGAATCTATAGAAATTTAGTTTGAAAGAGATGACTTTACATAGCATCTTAAGTCGAAGTTTCTTGTTATTCATAAATTTTAAATACATTTAAGTGATTCAATCTATTTTATTCACGAAATACAAGATTTCTAAACGTATGGTTTTAAGTCTCTGGATGAAATCAATTGAAAGTTTAAAAGGGGATATGTTCTTCTGTATTGATAGATAATTATGTTACACAAAACCTCTTCATGATATAAGTTTAATAGTTATCAAGTTATTAGTTTCTTTTCAGAAATATTTCTGAAAAAAATGGTAGTCTCAATTTGATATAAAGTAATTGAACCCTTTGTAGAAGTGAAAATATTTACGCCCTTTTAGTTTTGGCATTTATATCTTACAATATGAATTCATGCGATATTTATTGAATGATTATGGTTTAATGATAAAAATTAAACTGAAAGCACATATTGAGACTCGAAAAATCAACTGTAAGAAAACGAGGACGAAAATTCGTGATACTTCAGATTAAAAATTTAGATTAAACATTTCCCCACCAATTGAAAGGTTACAATTTTCAAATCTTTAGTTTAGCATTTTCCAAGGATTACACAATTTAACTGAGCAGATGATTGAAATGAGATAGTTTTAATAAAGTGAAGGAACTTGAAGTTGATTTACATCAACAAATACCAGCCAGGAAGGAAAAGAAAGAAAAAAAATGGTTAACTTATATTGAGGAATTAAAGAAAGAAAAAATTCAATCGAAATAGACATGTGCATATTTAAACAATTTATGGAATGGTATATTTTTCCTTTTATTTTAAACTCTTACCTTACTTTCTGCAGTTATCCTCGTTTTTCAACGCAAAAAGCACCTATCATTTACTTACTAGTAAAATTAATAAAACAACATGCGAGAAAAACATAGAGCTTCTAGATCAGTGTTTTCCAACGTGGGGCACACGCCCAACACTAGGGGTGTCTCGCAAGGGGGCAATTTGAAAATAGACTTGATACAACTTTAACCTTAATTTTGAGACTAAAACTAACCAAATTGGAATCTAACATAAAATCTCTGTGCAGCAAGCAGCAAGTCCAAGGACCTCATTAAAACAAAAATACAAATTAATATAAAAAATCAGTATTAAAATTATTTGGAATTTGAATTTCAGTTTTGCATTATGCGTTTTGAAATTTTACTTAGTGTGTTTTGTTAACAATTTCATGGTGATTTATTCCTAGAATCCATCATTTATGTTTCTTAAGTGAACAAATCAATTTTTTTAATGTTAAATATTATGTATGTTACATAGAGGGGGGTCGTGAAAACTTTAGAAAGGTTAAAGTCGGACATGATACAAAAAAAAGTTGGGAAACACTGTTCTAGATACTTATTATTCTTCAATTGTTAGACTAAATCAAATACTTTATCATGAGGTCAGTATTATTTTAATTCATGATAATATAATGTATTTCACAAACGTTGAAACTTCTATGGAAATGTTTAAAATACTATTTTATAAAATGGGTTAAATTTTTATAGTTTATTCTTAAAAATATATGTAAGTCATTTTTTATGACGATTAGTATCAATAGAAAATTTTGTAACCGAAAATTATAAGTAAATAGAAATTTTTTTGTAAACTGTTACGTAATGATTTTTTGTATTAATGCAGAGGAAAAAAAAATCTTTTTTTCTAAAATGCCCAAAATTAAATAATTAGTTGACTCATTTTGTGTTCAGAGAAACATCTAGATTCTATCGATTGAGTTTCACATAGATTAATAATATTTTCCGACAATTTTATCAAGGAACTCGGATAATTACAAAATTTATATCACAAGACCATAATTAAAAGTTATTATATTTTTGTTTTGAAGCAGTAGTATTCACCTGTCGATAGGCGTAACTTGGGCATTTCCAAGCATTTTCATCGATTCGGTGAAAAATAATTAGCAGTGGTGAGTAAACTAGTCAAGTAAAAAAATATTGGATGTATCGTGAAAGGTGTTAATTAAAAAAAGGTTTAATATATCCGTTTGGAACAAGAAAAAATTGCTGATAATTTGAAATATTTTTCAGAAAAACCGACAGAAAAAGAAAGAAAGAAAGGTGGGACCGTAAGTTAAGATTTACGGCAAGATCTTGCACGCTTTGAGTATAATTTCAGGCAACTAGGAACATGAAAGTAACCGCAGCGATCTCATTAATAATCAGGAATAGCGATCCGTTTTAAAATTGCCAGGTATAGGAAGAAAACACTACTCTAAAAGATGAATAAAATCTTTTTAATACTTGTTTATTATTATAAATATTTAAATATCGATTTAATTTTCGCATTCCTGTATAAAATTAAATTTGCTATAATTAAGGAGCAAGGATATAAGACATTTTGGGCGATTATTTTTATAATTCTCTAGTCTCATATTTGGCATTAAAACATGAAATTAATGCATGAATATTTTACGTTCCCAGCGCCCTATAGTCTAGCTATTTCATATCATAGCCCAGTTAATTGTTTTTGTCTATATTTCATTAATGAAAGAAATTGTGAACATTTAAAGACAATTATCTAATATATAAAGAAAACAATATATGTATAAGGTTTTTTTAAAGAGATAAACAAGTGAAATAAAAACTAAAACTATTAAAAATATGAGCTTGATTAAAATATGTTTAAACTCCAGCAAAGAATTACAAATACAAACAGCAGCGTAATTATATAAAATTAGTTTTTTTTAATATGGCATTTTATATCATTTGAAAATTGAAGTTTCTAATAATTTAACTTTTTGTCATAAGAAAGAATTTTTATTGATTAATAATTTACAAATTAATCTGAAAATGATTTCAAAAAATTGTCTGAATATCACATGACAAAGTAAGATTCCACTTGCTTCGATATAAATTTAAAAGAAAATTTTAGTCCCTCTACCTTTTCTTGTTTCAATATCATGTGGTAGGAAAATGAAAGAGCGAGGGGGAAAGTACCGCTATTGGGAAATTTCCTGTTATTTATCGTATACATGGGTTTGAAAACAATTTGCCGGAGAAACTGAGGCTTAAACTTAGTCTAAGACCTCTATTATATCGATGTTTTGTCTGTTTCTGCATTATTTTAAAAGTTTTATTATTGGGCAACCATCTTCGGAGACCAGTTTCTAAAAGCACCACACCATTTATGTTAGCTTAGTCACGTCAATCAATTTTGATATTATATATTTTATCATAGGAGAAGAAATTTTTTATTTTAAATTATATTTTCAAAATAAGCATTGTGCAATCTTATTAGTTCGCTATGCACGCAAAGTAGAAAAATTGGGAAATAAAATTGGCAAAATCTGCTTGTTAAAAAGAAAACTTTGCCGAAATTCGATTACATAATATTTCTCAAAAATGAAAGATGATAAAGAAGCAGATGGCGCTTAATGATACATCTAATGGTAATATCAAAGCTATCATATGAAATATAATGTGATGGTGCAAAAGTTTCTGAACGTTCACAATACTTGTAGAGTAGAAAAATAGGCGAATAATATTAGCGAAATCCAGTTGTTAACAAGAAGCTTTGTCAAAATTTGATTTTACGATATATCTTGAAAACAAAGGACGAATGGGGAGCAGATAATATTTAATGACGTATCGAGTGTTTAAGAACTATCACATGACATATAAATAGACGAAATCGGTGCGAAAGTTCGTGATTGGCATTTTTTAAAATCATAGTTTTTTTAATCCATTGTTTTCGATATTTCTTTGAAAAGAATTGTAGTGATAATGACGACATATCCATGGATAATTAAATTTCGTATAAAATAAAAATTACCGCAATCTGTTGATCAGTTAGGGCTAAGACTTCGTTCTCAGCGGATTTTTTTACGATTTATTTTAAAATATAGATTATTACAATTGTAAATAATACATAAAACGTATAGTTAATATTGTTAAAACGCGTATGTGAATAAATGCTGTAAATAATGACTAAAAAATATTATTCTAAAATATACTTAAATACATTTTTTAAAAATATTAAACTAAAACATTGTTCTGAAATAAATTTACTTGTTACAGGAAACTTATCATTATTGTTAGAGACTTATTTATTAGCTCACTTAAAAATAAAATTTTTTAAAAAATCTTGTTAAAACTTGCATTGAAATGGATGGTGAATTCTTAATTCCTATATTAAAGTTTAGAATGAATAAAAGAGAACATTTAAAATGGATAAACTGATGCCTCTTTACTGAATATAAATTACACAAAGTATAGAATTTAAAAATATGAAAAAAGCATCACTGAAAGAATTGTTGCGAGTGTAAAAATAAACTTATATAAACTACTGACTAAGATCTCAACTGCAGTTTTCAATTCGACAGAAATTTATATTTCCATTAGGAAATAATGATTGTAAAATGATTTCCAAAAGCGAAGTTATTTTTGGAAATTTCATCATATCCATCATCTTTCCGAATTCTATCTATGTTTGAGCAATGGTAAATCCTGTTGAAGGCAGCTAATACTTTCACCGTTGGGTTAATCTTTGTGGTTGCTCTTTCTTGTGAATGAAGTGACGTAATAGGGAAATCATTGAAAAAGCGTGCCAGTCGGTACCCATCTTTAAAGTAACCAGTAATCTTCAGCGAGATACAAAATACATACAATTTAACCCTGAGAAAAATTCCATTTGATGTTGAAGTCATTGAACATTTTGAGTAAATTCTTTGAGAATTCCCCAATATATTCTTCTTGTTGTTCTTTGCGCTGTGGTTTTTAAAAAAAGTATGTAATTCATTCAAAATTTACGCTATAATTATGTCACGATTATATTTTCTTCTTATCTTGTAAGTCTTTCCCGGATGGACATTGAAAAATTCGAAAATGGATATTTTGGAATATTCCAGAAATTCGGAGATTCGAGCTCGTTTCGGTATTTTATTAAATCGGAATTATCAAGTATTTTCAGCATTAATTACTTTTCCATTAAGTCTTCCTAACTTTTTGTAGAGTTTCAGTAAGGAGATTATAGTCAAAAGGACAAAAATTGTTTATACTTTTTTATTCATTTATCTGAAAAATTGTATCGTACAAATGTTTTTTTTTTAAAGTTTGTAGAATTTGAAAATTATTGCCAATTGTTTTACTATTAGAAATTAAACTAGTTACCATCGATCCTCACTTAACCCCTTTTATAAAAATTATTTATTATCCATTAAGATTTATATAAAATTAAACGTTTTAAGTATTTGCATACACTATATTAATTATAATTATGACTGTATATCTTCATCTTCTTTCAAAGTATTAAATTCTTTTATTGAAAATAAAATCAAGGTTTGAACCTGGAATATCTTCGTCATAATAAATCGTCAAACAGCATACGTTCGGAATTTTTCATTAGTTTTATTTCTTTTCTACGGAGAATAAGCAGACATATAAGAACTATCTTAAAACCACTTTTGATATATACATTTTTTTATTTTGAATTTGCTTCATGTTTTCTAAACAGACATGAATTACAATCTTATATACAAAAACAACAATAAAAGAAGATCGAATAATAATTTTATGATACGAAAATAATAATTTTAACAAAGAATGTATATTATTGATTGATCCATCGATTAAGAATGGACAAGCGATAGAAATCGTGAGAATCAAATCTCAGTTATTAAGTTTTGCCATCGCCGTCACTGTCATTACCACAAGTACAAGCAGCTATTACATAGTTCAAAAAACAGTTGAATGGATTTAAATTAGAGATTTAGAGAATTGTTTGACAAAAATTTATTTGAATTGCATATTTAGATATAAAAACAAGATGTTTTTTATTACCTTACGATGACTTAATTTATGGAATATTTTGGTTTTTTTTATATAATAATATTTTATTGCTATTTGATAACTATGATATAGTTATAAAATTATACAATTAATGAAAGAGAAACTGTAATTTTTAATTCAGGCCACTTTGAATGACCAACAAAAAGGCTTTTCTTTCATAAATGTAGCGCTCCATGCGTGTAAAGAGTGAAAACGTTTTAATAGAGACATTAAATTTCATCCCCATTCTAGTGAAATCTTTTAATCATTTTTAGTTTACTATCAAATCTATTAAGAACTCAACGAATAAAAAAAGTCTAGATTTACGAAGAGAAATCTGAATTAAGACCAGTCCATTATCATGAATAATAGAATAGAAATGCTAGCAAAACTATCACACATTTTTAAAAAAAAAACCATTAAAAGCCAAACTCATTTATAAATTGCATCATTAAATTTGAGGCTTCTCTGATAATTTCTAAATAATTTTAAAAATAAATAAATTTCCTAAGTAATAAATGATAACTAAATAATAGAATATTTTAAAAATCAAACCATTTAAAAGTATTCCTGCAGCTGCTTTCAAAATTCCACTCTAATTCCTCTTGCCGAAAATCTGCGCTGTTTGTATCGTACATTTCTTCTAAGCTACTCAGTTGTATCCTCGTATGTACCAAACACAACTTTTAATTTTTCAAAACCTCAAAGCAGGCCTGTGGTGGTGAAAAAGAAGTGTCATTTCGAATGACACTGAAATGCTTTCACTACATTTTGGGCTACTATTTTCTTTTCAAAATATAATCGTTCTGAAAAACGAACTTGTTTTTAAGGAAGGCCGACACTAAAATGAGACCATAAATCCGGACTTTTCATTAATAAGCTATGCAAACAAAGGCGTTTATGGGTTTGCCGAATTCTTTCCCGCGGAATGCTATCATTTGAAGCATTCTCTTTTGTCGCTTCTTCCCAAGTTTTCTTTTTGTGCGGTTTTTGAATATTATTTTTCATTACACCCGTCTGCTCTAAGTCTAACTTTACAAGCAGAAAAAATCAAATATATTTGGTACTAAAGTATGATTGCAAATCAGAAGATTTCTTTCAATCTTTTTAATTTTATTATCACTCCTTATTTCTACACAAAAAATATAAATATAAGGAATTTCCATCTTTTTTTATATTAATATAAATTATGTGCTTCATTAATCGCATATAAAGAAATTAATTTATTTCAAAATCAAAATAATTTGAATAAATCTACTCACGTTAACATAACTTAATCAACAAAACCTCATTTCAAACATTATTAAAAATATTCTACATTCTTTGATTACTTGTAAGTTAATTACTGAATGAGGGCATTTGAGTAATGAAAAGGTCATTTTAAGATTAACTACGTGAAGCAGGAAAAAAAATAGCAAACGGGAAGGCAAAGGTAGATTCCTTAACATTTGAGTTACTATCTGGCAACATAAATTGTTGATGTAAAATACAATCAAATTTATGGCGTAAAAATCCCTTTTCAAACCCACACTTCTAACCAAACTGCAGTAACAGAAAAACTTCAAGCACAAAAGTTGTTCGTCTTGTTGAGACACTAATTGATTTTTCTACCTTCAATATATATATATATATATATATATATATATATATAACGAAATGAAAGTTTTACACCCACGCGATTATCATTTCCACCTCTTTTGAGCTATATGGACCATTTACAAACTCGTCTGAGATATTTACATTTTTAACAGCATTTTACAAGCCAGGTAAAATCCAAAAAAATTACTCTTGTTATCCTGTTCACAAGATAACATGGGCAAAGCGTTATACTTTAGCACTTTGTATAAAGCTTTATTCATATATATATATATATATATATATATATATATATATATATATATAATATACCGAAGTCTTTTTATGAAAACCTTGGAATAGATAATCTTCCTACAGGAGTCTACCTAAAAAAAATTTATCTTAGGAATATTTTTTGAAATCGAATAACAAAATTTTTTTAATAGTTTGTACCACTATTTCGAATACAAACACTGCTTGCAATTGTGTTTTCAAATTAAGAAATTAGTAACCAATATTGAGAATAATTAATCTTTGAAAACAAAAGAAAATCATGTAAATCTTCATGTATTTACTAGATTTGAGTTTTAAGAATAAGTGTTCAATACATCTTTGTTTGAAATAAGTAAAACAATGAAACTTCGTGATGAAAAAAAAATTAATATAAATATGTAAAAGTTGTAATTATTTTTTTCTGTTTCAAACAGTTAAAACTTCAAGAAGTCATTTGTTTCCTCCGAAAGGGGATTTTTTTTAACATTGAGATTTTTTATTGAAGATATCAGATTATAAACACAATCCTCAACGGATTTTTTTTTATATAAATAACTGTCAAAATAAGGCTATACTTAGTTTTCTTTCTGATTGTTACTTTCTTTTTTTCCCATTGTTTTCAAGGTATTTCCTACCTAAAGAGCACAACTATCAAGAGATTTGATGCCTTATTGATTACACAGCTATTTATCACATTCCATAATATCCTGCTTCTAACTTATATCGGGTTTTTTTTAATAAGAAATATGCTAACGTTTAGAATATCTGCTAAATTCTTAAAGCATACAACATATAAGCACAAGAAAAATAATACTTTCTTGGCCATTTCACCGAATTCTGTTTCAGAACATTTAAATGCAAATCTGTTTCAAAGAAAATGAAACGATGCATAACTTGAAGAACACTGAAATTTAAAGTCGTTTTTAACCGTGAGAAAATACAAGTTCCGGAACAAAGTTCCAAACAAGCAAAAGAAAAAGTGAATCACTTGACCCTATCATTATGTAATGCACATAGGATGACGACAAGCCCTAAGAAAATCATTGGACACAACCCATGACGTCATTACACTAAGAATTTATACCTGAATCTTGCACTATACATATCTACCTCTGTCTCTTCTTTGGGTTTTTCCATGGTTTGTATCAAAACATGCAATCCTCCCCTCAAGACACGTCCACCGGAAACGGTCCGGATTCCACCCCAGTGGCCGCCACCCCTTTAACTGCTCAGAAGGAGAGGCTAATTTTTCAACCCCGAAATAAATTGACTCGTGATGAGTCATCCCTTATCAGGATCAGTGTACTTGATCACGAATTGCAACTCTTGGCGAACGTCCTTGTAAAGAAACGTCCTTGTCGACGTTGGTTACATGAGAATTACGCAGCACTTCAACCGTCCTTGACCCAGTCGAGTCTACCTGCTTATTAAGCTGTCAGATCTTCCTCCTCTTCCAGATAGTAACCGTAGGTGTCCACCCCTTTTATCTGGAATTGTTGATGGAACCCATCTCGAAACACCTCCTGCTTTCACTTTTTTATCTGATTTCTCTGCTTTTCTCTGTATTGGTCGCTTTTTGTCTTCAATTCCGACAATTATTGGATTAAATATTCCAGTCTGGAGGTAACAACGTGGAATTTCAATAAAGATTGGGGAGGAGCGAGTGCAGCATGATCTGTGTCTCCCAAACTTTTTAAAAACACTTTGGTGAATTTTTAAAGCTGCTTATTTTCTTTTGGAAGGATGTTTCTTTGTTCATTTTGAAGTCATAGCCCTCTGGGTTCTTTTTTTCTTCTCTCTCTCTCTCTCTCTCTCTCTTTTTCTTTTTCTTTTTGTTTCCCATACTACCTTAACTGTTAGTGTGTATTTAGGCTGTTCAAAATTAATGTTATTAATTGCTTGATGCTGGATTGAAATGTTTTCAAAATACTTTAAAAGACAAACTGTTGAGCTGGAGCTATTAAAAATTTAAGGAGAAGTTTTTGGTTTGAAGGTACAGATTTTATCAAAAATAGTAGTTAGATTTTTCATAAAAATTTAATTTAAGCTATAAATTTTTCTTTAATGACTTTGGTAAGTTTTATTCCACGCAATAAAAAATTTCTGTGTCATTTTAAAATTTAAAAAAAAAATTAGGGTTTCTCTAATATCAGTTCCCTTTCGATACATTATTTTCTTTAATTCAAATTCGAATGATTTTTTAAATCATTTTTCCGCAATTAATATGCCCACCAGATTCTTAAAAGTACGTTGAATTGGTATCGCTTATTTCATGATACAGAGAAGATGTAAATTTATAATTTATAAATAAAATGAAAGAACGGAAGAAAAAATTTTGAGTAAAATTTTAGTAGTTATGACTGCAAAATAACGCAAAGACTGTATAAATATCTTCCTAAAGGACGGTCTTTTTTTGTGTAAATAGAAAAATCCGATTAAATTTTAAGAGCATTAACATAACATATCATGGCTACAGATTGTTATTAGAAGAAAAAAATTGCTCTGTATGTTAAACTTTCTTGGAAATAGTCTGAACCCTCATGATAAATTAGAAACAAAACCCCAAGATTTACAAAAAAAATCAGTCACAGGCCGGAACATGTGTACTGCACATATAGACCAATATGAAATTTTTTGCATATTGTAATATAATTAACAACGAGAAGTAACAATTTTAACGCTTTTCTTTCGATTTATTGGATCAATTTTAGATATATTTTATACGTTTAATCACATCACTTCAAATACATTCTTCTCAATTTTTTGTCTTTGATTAATAATTACATACATGCAAACAGCTAGATGGAAAAATGAGCAAATTGTGGGTCGATTTGATTTAAAAATATATAATTTTGATCATAAAAGGTAAAATAAATTTTATTATATATCTCATTGCGTTTTTTATGTATCATGTTCATTATCAACCACTCAGATAGAGATATTTTCTGATGACTCATTTCATCTAAAATTCGACCGACATTTAAAAATCAGGTTTTAAAAACCATATTCTAAATTTCACCTGTCTGTCTCTTTGCTTTTTCTAAATGATCTATTTTTCGAAAAGGCAGAAAAATATTGAAAAAAAAATTTTTTTTTCTAGCGAGAGAAGTAAATAAAAATATTCTTAAAACTTTCGAAATTTTTTGATAATTGCGATTTTTTCTTTCGCTTCTTTTGTTGGAAATAAAAAAATGTTAATTACAATGCATTATCTTTTGATGACTGTCAAACACAAAATTAAAGAAAAAAATTCTTTTCTTTCAAGCAGGTAAAAGTTTAGTAATAAAAATGTAGAATGCATATGCTATCGTGATGAAAATACAGAATTCCATTGTATATAAGTATTATATTTTACATATATCTTATGAAATTGATGAAATATTTAGAGAAAAACTCTAATGACATTTTAAACCTATAGCTTCTTTATAAATATTTTGAAAAGCGGCTATTTATTTTTCTACTTAACTACTAACACACAAAAACTACAAATTTTTAAAAGAAGAGCAAGATAAAAAAAATGGCGACTGAACGAAATAGGTCAAATTCTTCTTTTCACTAGGTGTTGACATGAATTTTTGTTTCTTGAAGCTCTAAAATTTAAGAAATACTAAAATTGAGTAAGCCTGCGATCTTTTCATGATTTTATTTGTATACTTTAAAGCCCTAGTTTCAGCTTCAGAATTGTGAATCTAGATGGGAGGAACAATCATAAGAAATCCAGTTCATTTGTGCCGTCTGAGGAAGGACTGAAAATGGTGAAAGCGTGTAAGTTAAAACAAATGGAGGAGGGAATGGCAAAAGTTGTGTTGGTCCTAAAGGTTATTTTACAGCAGTGTATTCTATTGTTGAGGTTTTAGCTTTTTGTTTTATTTCTCTTATACAACTTTAAGTGAAACCATAACCAGTAAGTTAAAAAACACACACATACAAAATGATAGTTTTATTTTTGGTTAATGAGAATGATTTTACTAAATTTATTAGCTACATTCAAATAGAAGGTGGAAATTCAGATAATGCAAGAAAACTGCCTCATTTCATTTTTTTATATAAAAGGAATTAAAATCCATCCATTTTCCTTAAGATGAAAGATTTAGAAAACATTTATTTAATTGAAACGTGCTAAAAGAAATATCAAAAAGTTTAAAATGAAATCCACTATGCCTATTTCAATGTATCATGTCAGAACATCATTTCTTGAACGACCAAGCACCACGTGCTCGTGCAAGTTAAATTATATTTTTATTCATTTTAATCGTTTCGTTGAATGAGTCACTTTAGTATCGCAAACGATCATAAAACACTTAGTCTCGCATTTATTGTTTAAAAAATATCGCATTTCCTATTTATTTCAGTTCATATAATCGCGTGCTCAAAATGACATTTTTATAGATTTTATTCGCTGTAGTCATTAACTTTTTTTTTAATCAGAGTTTTTGTAAATGCTATAGCAGCAAGTGATTAAAAGCTGATTTTTTGAGAAGCTCGAGCAGAAAAGAAAATTTTTATTTCTCGTCTACGGATTTTTGTTGACGCCAAAAACCCATCCCAAAAACATCATTCTCTGACATGATAATAAAAATTATACACGATCCCTGATTGATAACATCTGAGTTTGTTATTTTCAAAGGCTTTTAGAATATTTAATACTTCCTTTTTAATAAGCAAAGACTATTTATGGCTAGCCTAAAAATCGTTGATAATTGCCCGAATATGCCATTCGGGAGTCATTTCACTTTCGAATTGTTATTTTTTCTTTGATATTTTATTTTTTTCATTTCAAAGTGTGTAACAACAGTGGCATTCCACCAGAATAAACTTATTTAATAATTACTATAAATTAAAAATTTAGAAATAAAGTAATATTCCTTTCCTAAAAAGCATCAAAACATATGTTTGATGAAAAAATGGAGGGGTGAAGAGATATCTGAAGGAAATATGTTACAGTAAGTGTATTGCAGGAAGAAGCTCGGCGTGAAGATTGTAAATATGTCTGTCCGTAAGATGAAGAATAAAAATAGAATGGCAATAAGTGCCACCACGTGAAATGTGTGGCATAGAATAATTGTGAATGATTGCTTATAATTCTGAATTCATAATTTCTGAAAAAGTAAAATGGGCACTATGTTTATTGCATATAAAACAAAAAAAAATATAATAAATTAGATATTTTTATTATAATTTATCAAAATGCTTAACTAAATAAATAATAATCTTATAAAAACATTAAACTGTGCAAAAAATTATGGTTGTTTTATTAAATTCATTAGATTTTGATAGAAAAAATTATGCCAATATTTTAATTCATTATGTAAGTTTAATTTGTTAATGTAATCTTTATGCTCCTTAAAAATGTGTATAAATAAGAGTATAGAATATAAATAAATTGATACATCTTATTTCGTTGCTTTCAAAATATGTTTTAAGCACTTAAATACAAAATCGCAATAAATCAAAAATGCATTTGAGGTCTCATTTTGCTTTTTTTTGTTTAATAAATAAAAGAGTAGCAGATACAATTGTCCAACAGTAACCGATAGTTGTTTGGCTGTAAACATGATGAGACAGGAAGCGGGCCGGAGAAAGTTGAATCGGTCAACTTTTAGGAGGAAAAATATAAATCTATAATAGAAAAAAAGAAGAGGGAAAGCCAATGCGGGGCTTCATTGATTTACTGCATTTTAATCCCGATAAACCGGAAAGGAGCAATTTTTTTCTCCTTCCCGTATGTCTATTTTTTTTAACGTGTTGTTTACCGATGGTTTAGAAAAAGAAAGAGATTTCTTTCTTTTCCTATCAGTGAAGGGTAAAGAATAGGTCTGCTGCTTTTAAAGAATTTGAATTAAATTTATTGTATTTGGCATCTTTTAAAGGCCGAATTTTTATTGAGCATTGAGAATAAGCTTAAATAAGCTTTACGCTGCAAAAACAAATAATATTTTTTTATCATTATTAATCAGACAACATAAATGAAATTTCAGTTAGAGAAAAGGCATTCGAATTATAAAACTTCATAATATTCACGAGGAAAAGAAAGATCAAATTAAATTGAATTATGAAATGATTATTTTTGACAATATTCGGAAATTATTTTTAGCGTAATAAATAAACAGTTAAATTTATTAATTTTGTGTATATAACAAGAAATATATTAAATTTTTGACGATAAATCTATTGTTTTTTATGCAATTAATAAAGCACATGAATGTTTTGTATTTCGTAAAACTTTTAGGACAGTTGACAGTGTATTTGCTTTTTTTTTCAATACTTAAAGTAAAAACACAACAGCTTAAAATAATAGTTTTTTTCTAATTTCCAGAAAATGCTGAATAAATAAATTGATAAAAATTAGTGTAATAAATAATTCAATTGGAGTTCATTATAAACCAACTAATTTGTTGGTAAGACTGCACATTAAATGCAAACCTTCTAGCTCAAATTGTTTTTGACTGCTCTTGCTCACAGACGGACAAATCTGATTTCTAAAATGAGTTTGTCAGACTCGGGAAGATATTACGTCGAAATCCACAGCGAGATTTTTTTAAGTACTTAATTATCTTGTGTACTTCGTTAACTAACAATTAAGAAATTGTATTGTAGTACAATGTTAAGGGTTTGATTTTTCTCCAAAAATTAATAATACTTTAAGACTCGTTCTCATTTTTTACAACTTAGCCGGATAAATTAATTGAAAGGGTAATGATATTTTTATTGCAAAAGTCATTCCCGTTCCTTGATATAATAATCACATTTTCTGCTTAATTAAAAGGTTAAGTGTATTTTTATACCAAAAATCATTTTCTTTTCTTAAAATAATATTCACACATTCTGCTTAATTGAAAGGGTCTTTTTATTTAAGAAAGGGTCTTATTTTTTTATTTTTATGGCAAAAATCATTCCCTTTTCTTAAAATAATAATCGCATTTTCTGCTTAATTTTTCTAACGCTGTCACAACAGATATTGAACAAGATTTCATTTTCTCACTAACGACTCAGTTTTAGAGATAATACAAATTTTATAAAAATTTAAATAGTGCACTTAATACCTGAATACCAGTTAGCAATAGATTTTTTTAAAAATACATTGCAATTCATAGCATTCAAAAGATGCACATATCACAAAATACTTCACCTTCCAAACATGCAAAAAAACTAAAAGAAGAAAATAATAATTCCCATGTTATATGACCCAAAAATTATTATTTTTTCCATGACATTTAATTTTGGCGACAATTTTTAGCATAAGGATGTAAGCTATCAATATTTCATAGTTTAAAAAAAATCCACAATATCTGTGTTTTGGAAGCTGATTTTACCTTACTCTAGTTGTGAGATCAGGTTTCAGAACCATAATGATTTTTTTACAAAATATTTTTGGAGGGAAATTCAGATTTTTAATCAAAACCGTCGTTGCATGCCTGATAGTTTCATGCTTGATTCTGCGATCTTTGCCTTCGTTTGTTTTTGATGTGCAAGCCATTGCAACCTAAGAGTAACGATTTCATATCATGCACAGAAATAATGCTTGCCGAAAGCATAAGTAGAATTTAAAATGCTACTGTGTAATTAATGCCCAAAGAAAGCATTTTTATCCTATCTATAACATTGGCATTCGTTATCAGATTGGCAAAAATTAAAGAGTGATATTTGATAAAACATAAATTGGTTTAAATTCTATTATAACGTTGATATATATTCATCTGTTACAAATAATATTTAAAACTTAATAATTAAATAAAAGTAAAGTTTATGCGGAAATGAGAACGCTTTTATAAAAAGATAATATTTTTTTCTATTTAAAGACATATTTTGTATTATAATATGCTTCAAAGTTTAGAAAGAAAATGCTATAAAATTTCGATTAACTTTTAATGAACTAAAATTCTAATTTTCTATATGAAACGGATTTTTATAGACAACCAAAGACTAAATAACTCTTGGGCAAACGCAAGAATCTGAAGGTTTCAGCCGGTGGTCAATGAACTAACTGCTACAAACATCTTGCAATATGGAAATTTTTAATTAACATGCTAATAAACTCTTTCTTAGGGAATAAAAATTATTCAAGAGGTAATTATATACCAAAATTAGTAATTCTAGATATCTTGTTTTGTTGTTAATTCCTTGTGTTACGAATTTTATATGCAGTTTGCTGAAATATACTCACTTAAAAATATTATCATGTTAAAAAATAGATTGAATTAAGCTGTTTTAAATGTGAAATTATTGAATCCTCGTCTTTTATTGGTTGACCAATAATTTCTAGATAACACTGCTCAAGAAAAAATTATTTTATTCTAACAGAACAGCTTTGCATTTGCGAACATGAATACACACGAGAGGGGGTCGGGAATCTTATTTTAAAAGGCCTTGACCTAAATGATAGGTTGCGTCACCATCCTTTTTATAATGCATTTTAAACTGACGCTCGTGGAACAATCGTTGTAGTAAATTAGCATGGGTGTTTCAAAAAACAATTCTGTAGAAAAGGAGGAAGCTTACTTTATTCAACATAAATATTTGAATTTGGCCCTCAGATTTCTTTTAAAGGACAAAAAAGCTTACAAATGATGGTTTAGAAATATCTAACAAATACCTTAAAAACTTATCAATATGTAAACAGCAACCTATAAAAAAATACATAGCAAAAAATAACCATTTTTAATAATTTCCAATTATGTCGTCATGGTATTTCAATAGATATCAATCAACAAGTTAACAACGTTACGCAAATGCTGTAACAATATTTAACGATAACTGCTCTTTTAAAAAATTCCACACTAGTAATTAAAATTCTTTCGAAATATTTTAACTATTCGGGCAATAAACCGAACTGTCCAATTCGTGATTAATAACTTATAGTTCTTAAATTATAACTTTTCAAATATCATGTTAAGCCTACCGGAAACATCACTGATGAAAGCAAGGGGCATTTTTTTAAAAAAAACTTCTCAGTATCAATATATATTTAAAGATGCATTTATATTGATATTATGAAAGGCAATCTTGTTTTTTTTCAATGCTTGAAAGACTTAAAAAAAAGAAGAGGAGAATCATCTCTGTTCCAAAAATAAATGAAAAATGAATGCTAGCTTCTGTGGGAGAAAGAAAGCACAAACTTCAGTTCTAGGAAAACGAAATCTGTTTACGGAAGAGTAGGCATTTTTATGATTGAGCAGCGTAAGGAAATTCCGGGTTAAAACAATTTTCCTTTCGACAGAAATGATAATCAAATAGTATCAGAGTGAACATACAAAATTTCCGATCCGGCGTACAAAAAGGAAAGGGTTAAATGGAAAATATAACATCTGAGAAAAGTGTAATGGGTGTCTGCTCAAATTCCTCACTTTTGATATTATAATAAAAAAAAGCAATAGGATATTTATTTTGTTATGATCATATATATGACCAGGAAAGCTGTGCAAAATTTCCCTGGATCGCAATACCGATTAGAGTAATCCGATAGGCCCTTGGTGACCTGGTGGTAAAGTGTGGGCTACAGACCCGGAGGTCTTCAGGTTCGATGCCAATTCCATCGTAGAATCGTCATGTCAGTGGATCTGGTGCATGTTAAATCCTTCTGAGCCAAACATCTTCACTCTGGTATGGTGTGGAAGTTTGGGGGGGGCATCTCAGTTGCCATCCTCGTTATCTGATCGCACCTCAAAATTCATATGGACCCTCCCAAAATAATATTAGCGTTGCTTTAAAACGGAAAGTTAATATAATTGAAAACTACGTAATCCGATTTTCTACTAAATAATTGCTGAACGTAAAATAATAGATAAACATAACAATTAAATTATCCCAAATACTTCCTCATTGAAAATCAGTGGAAGTGATCTTCTCGAAACATCATAGTATTCTCTCAAGTTAAAGGACTTGTGTATTACTAACCGCATGCCTTTGACGAACAACAGTTATGAAGAACCTATTACAATCTAATCTCAGGTGAATATTCGCTATGGAAAACAATTAATTATCATCAACCAAATCATCGAAAGTCTATTTGGGACGCCCCATGTTCTGACCAGCTGAAATAGACATTTGACACGCAACTACAATTGTAGTCCAAAACTCGAATATTAAATTTCATTCATTTAAGTCGTTGCATTTTTGAGCTATCACGTTCAGATGGCATGCGAAAGTACAGGTTGACAGACAGTCAACTCCTCAGCAGATTTGATTCCAAATTAATATATCTATATAGTGGATGTTAAATTTATGTACCAAATTTCATCCATATAGCTCACTTGGTTTCGTAGTTATTGTTCTGACTTATATTTCGACAGATGGGCAGACAGATTTCTTTTGAATGGATTTTATTCGAAATTTGATAGGAACATTCCAATTTACTACAAAGACCATATATAAAATTTCACATACTGTGTCTCAAAGCATTTCTGAATAACGTGTTCGCAGACAAACAAAATTCCAAACATTTATTTTCCGGAATCGGGGATGTCTAAAATGTGGAAATTTGTCAAAACCTCTTATTGAATTTTTTTTAATAATAGCAACACTCCTTTTTTTATTATTTCGCAAACGAGAAAATAAAAATATTCTAAACCCATGATTCACAGACGCAGTTACTTAGTAAAACTTATTATTTTAATGCGCATTATTAAGATTTTTTAACGTTCTTGGAGTTATTTTACATGAATACTCTATTGCCAATGTGTTTGAAGCCTAGCATATCAAATTCAGATTCACTCATTAGATTTTGAGCATCAAATGAGATTAAGGTTTCAAAAAATTAGAATGATCATTTAATTAATGAGAACCATACAAAAAAAATTCGTAATGAAGATTGATATATCCGAAGAGTTTTATTCCGGATATGGATTTTATATTTAGAAAGTAAAGTGAAATATTTCATATATTTAAATAGCCGTTCACTTGTAAAAAAAATGGATTGCCCTTTCTTTAATTATTCTTATTTATCCAATATATTATTTCTTGTTTTTTTTAAATGCTGAACTTTTTTTCAATAACAACGGAACTTTTTATTTCTAATCAACAAAAGGACACAATTTATTTTTTCCTTCTAATGAAGTAATGGATAAATAATTGAACAGTGATTATGAAATATCTGTGATTTTTAAATAAAATTTCAAAAAAAATTTAAATGTCTTATGAATTAAGCTTTTTTTTAATCATATTTACGAATTCCATAGATCACGTATATTTATAAAGTTACAATTAAATTAAACCACCCCATGAATATGTCGAATACTTGGTATCATTGTTATTATTATTGTTGAATTGTCCATTCAAAATGTCTATTCTTATTTAGAATAATTCAGACTAATTTGGCATCAACAAAAGGGTTTTATTGTTTTGCGGAATCCTTGCTGTGTCAAGATGAGAAGTTTAATAATGGATCCATCATTTTGTGAAAACTTTCTGTGTGCCAAGGTAGTTAGTTGTAATAATTACTGATATGACTCAAATATTTGTAATATTCAAATACTTATAATTCTTAAAAGTAGTCTCTACTTTTGAATATAATTGGTTGCGAACAATACCAGAAAGTGTTATTATGTTTACTAATGACTCGAATAGAGTGGAGTACTACTTCAAGAATCTTAAAAAGAGTTTAGTAGAGAATGTCTTATATGGTCACTTTTTCTCCAGAAACAAGTAGTTTTTCGGTTAAATGATGCGGTATATAATAGTTTTTTTTATATATATAGCCAGACTTTTATTCAGAATGCATAGAATGGTATATCTTTACTCAAAGCATCGTGTACCAAATTTAAATGTTCTCAAGAGTGTTATAAGACAAATAAATATTGTCTGAGCTTTTGTGAACGCAAAATAAAACAAATAAGGAGTTAATTGTTTTATCTCTTTTTTTTTCTCCAAACAACCGATTCATTTAACCATATGTTCAGCGATGCACTTTGGCGAAATAAATGGCTCTTATGCCATTAAAATACACAATCAACAAATTAAATGTATTGTTACGCTTTTAGCGTAGCGGGTTCGGATTGAATGGACTTTATTTGAGGACAGCAAAAACAAATTTATTTACAGTACTTACAAGTATTTACAGTAGGACTTGAGATGGAAAACTTCAGATAAAAACAATCCAGCAGTCCCTTACAGCGTAAATGCATGCCCTACGCACAATAAACACAGACTGCAAAACAGCTATCGTATAGCACAGTAAACAGTAAATCAGAGCGAGCTCAATAATACAACGTTAACTGCAAACGTAAGCACAGCTTACTAATAAGCAAAAACAGTAATCCGCTAGTCCACCGAGAGGGGAAAAACTGCCACTTACCCGTCCCTTATATAGCCGGGCGATGGAGACGCAAAGCTTCGGAAATCACCGCGAGCGATCCAGCGGCTACCAGACTATTCCTTTCGCCAAACCAACCCGGCTGGCGCGAAGCTCCTCACTAAACGCCGCCAACCCCGGCGCTCGCCCGCTCGTAGCAGTATTAAGTGTTTTGGAAAGAAATTATGTATCAATGCAACGTTGCTAGTAATATCTCATTAATGAGCGCTACCATTCGCTATTAATAATTAAGAATAATATAAGAAACTTGCATTAAAAAGTTTACTTTATGCACTATTGTTTACTGGGACATAAAAGTGTTGAGTCGTATGCAGCTTATAGGCAGAGAATGTGACGCTCTTGTTTCATAGATAATCTATTTTAATATATATTTTAGAACTTTTGATAAGATTTAGATGAGCGAGTTTATTTACTTTGAGTCAGGTTCAGACTAGAACCAATATGTGAAATAATTTATGTATGCTGATTCCGGTCTTTTTTAAGAACGCATATACTTTGTTGCTATTATTAAATTCCAATCTTTATGAATAACAACGCAAATATGTTTGTTAACGTTTTGGAATAAAATATTTAGAAAATAGTTGTCTTAGAGGTACTATTTCTCTTTAAAATTTCGAAATTTGAAATGGAATAGAAAAAAAATAAGATTAAGCATTCAGAGGTTTTGAAGGAGAAAGCTTTACGTGAGGAAGGATGAGAGATCAAAAGAATTTCAGAAAAACTTCTATGCTGACTTTTACTTTGCTATTTAAAAAAAAACTTTAAACCACTCAGCAAGTAGAAAATAAATAAAATTCTAATGAATCAACAGTGAATTAATTGTCTACTAAACTTAAAGTAACACTGTAAACTATTCATTTAACTCAATTCTTCTTTTGGTTTGCTTCAGCAAAAGAATAAAATCTCTTTTTTTTCCTTTCTTAAGCTAATTCCATCCATCAGCATTTGATCACGGTTCAGAACCCGAGGTCACTTCTCGTTAAACCTCGTGTAGTTTCGAAATTGGGTGCTCATCTAATGAATCAAAATCAAATCAATCAATCAGTTAATTTTGCTGTCTCTAGAAGCATGTATAGTGAAAATGCAGTGCACATTCACGAACAATAAAAAACGCACACGTACATTTATTTCCAAAATAAAAAAACTTCAGATTAAAAGGTCCCTTCCTATTAATATTGAATCACAACATCAAAGGAATAGTTTAATCAAAGGAATAGTTTAAAAGACAGCATTGGAAACAAGAAAGTTCTCACGGCTTGCGCCTGTGATTTTTCGGCATTTTCAACAAAGAAATTATTGAAAAAATAATTATTATATAGAATTTTATTGATAATTTCGTAATAAATATTTAATTTTTCTGATTTATCATAATAATTACTTTGTTTCTTCAATTGAAAGGTGATCCTTATATATAAAAAAAATTTACGATGTAACTTAACGAAATATAATTTCTTTGAAACAAATATTTACAAATATTCGTATTTTCATTGATTAATAAGAGTAAAATTTTAAATATATTATGATTTAGGACATAGTATTATAAGTGGAAGTAAGAAGTATCTTTATATTTCTACACGTATGGGCTACCAATCGACAGTCACTAGGTATGACTATCATGTTGATGCTACCCACGCTATTCCAAAAGGTAACAGAATGACAGTCAATGTGACAGTTAGATCGCGATAGTTTATTAATGAATTCTAATGCTGTCCCCTAATACGATGCTATACCTCTTCTCATGGAAGTTGAATTAACTTGACCCCACAGGCTTTACACATTCCGTTGAAACAAGAACTCATCATTATGGCCAAATTACTCTTTGTCAAGGGCTCCCTGAATTGAGATCGGGTCATAACTATTACAGAAGAAAATGTTTTGATAACAGAATATGCTCGATTGTTATTCATATTATACGTGTAGTTTCAGTTTGTGTTTTGATCAGTGTTTTAGGAAAAATTTTGCATAATGGTTATCGTTTTATTGCTAATTATCGTTTTATTGCCTTTATCGTTTTATTGCTAATTATCGAAGTTCGTGTAATGAAACCCTGAATATTCAAATGATATGACGTTGCTTATCTATAATGTTTTTGTGAAATATAGTATGTGGAGAAAGTTATGAAATATCACAATTTTTTCCTTTTATTCCATAAATTCAGATAATATTTTGGTATTTTTTCCTTTGTTTTTATTCTGATCCCTGACGAATCGACATTCGTCATTTTCCGGCTTTCTGTCCGATACAATATTCAAAACGATAGGTATTCCTGCTGAAGCGCAAAGATTTCAATAGTATTCTTTATGGATGATTTTGCCTTCTTGCATTCAAAAATAATCTCATTTGAAAGAAAAGCAACGAAGATAATAAAAAAATGCTTTCAAAATGAAGTGTCAAAAATAAAAAAAGAAAATCTAACGAAGTAATTGTTTTGAAGAAGTAGGAGTCTGTTTTATCTCACAATTCAGGAAATTCTTCGATTTCTGAAGAATTAGTAGATTCAAGTGGTGAAAGTAATATTAAAAAATAAATCGATTTTAATCTGATGACACAAATTTTTTGCTTAGTTTTCTGCCTTGATTTAAGAGAAGAAAATGAGATGTATGTATCCAGAATGATATATCAAACAAATAAAGTAACTAACAGCTTCGAAACTCTATAAGTCTGAGTGGACAGAAAGCCTCGGTGTTATTTTTTCTTATAGATTTTTAAAAGTAATTTAATTATTGTCCTTCTTTTTGATTTACGAGTCATAAACTCATATTTATTCCAATAAAACCAAAATTAAACTCTTGTTCTCAGGAATTTATGTTTTCGTACTTTGAAATTAGTTTGCAGAACAGCGTGTCGCAAATTCTTTCCTAATTGGCCGATTGTTTCACTAGTTAACAATCTTTGTATTACCGCATTTTGATCGTTTTGAAAAGTTTAATACTTTTGTAATCGTTTCGTTTGAATTTATTTTTAGTTTAAACTTGATAATTACTTTTTTGCATGTAAGATACTTAAATTCCCTCTTTTAAAGCTGCTCCATTAAATGTTATCATTATGTCTTACATTAATCATTGAGTGTGTAATTTGATGGCTATTTATGTAGAAATGATATTTAAATTAAATAAGAAATATCTGGTTTGGGCAATTAGGAAAAGGGGGGTCCATGGACTCCTAAGTAATTCGGAAGGAAGAGACAGAAGTTTACAATGATATTTAAAATATTTAAATACAGCCTTAAATATGAACTCACGTAGAATGCATATTGAACAAATAAGACAGATTTGTTAACGATTATCGCCAGTAGAAGTAATTTATTATCTTAGATAAGCATTCCTTAATACAAACCATCTTTTCGTTATTTCCATCTTATTATATAGACAATATTGTTTTTTTAATATATGAACACAATTAAACTGTACAAAATTATATTTTCATTACATTTTGAAAGCAATTACATATTCACATGATGAAATATTTTATTGGAGGATACAGTATTCATTAAAAAACGGGCATTTCATATCTGCCTCTTTCCTGTTATGCAAGTTTTAATTTAATTAATGAAGACATTTTAAAGTGTGATAATGGTCAGAATAATTAAAAGATTGGTTTAGAGTTTCTCATTTGACTCTAAACGAATCTGAAGAAAATGAAAATAAAACTTAATTTCATTCAGAAGCACAAAAGTTATGCAAAAACGGTTACGGAACTCCACGGCTTTTTGAAATTATAAGTTTTTCTTGGTCTTCCTCTAATAATAAAAGAATAATTTATTAAACAAATTGCTAAGTAATCGCAGAATATTGTATTGCATAAAAATTCATATTTAAAACCTAAGCACTCGGGATCACACTTTCTTATTCCTTCGCACTAGACCTATCTTCATGTTAGACCCAGATCATGCCCAGGTGCTTAAATATTCCATTATCCTTCTCCCTCCGAAACCGTCTGCTCCGTCTAAATCAATTGTAACCGACCCTAAAAGAACATGGAAGTCATAGTATCAGAGAGTAGCTTCTGAAGTACAACACCAGATGTTTTCAGTTAATTTAAAATGATTCAGCCTTCTCACAGCTCCAGAGTCTATTCTTGATGAAACAGAGAACATTCCCACGCATTGCAGTGGACCTGATGGCCATTACGGTGGTAAGGACCTCACGCAAAGAATTCTCCACCTCATACAATAGCGATAATTGCAGACTCGCTCGGAAACTGACCGGAGAAAAAAAAAGTTTTCAGCGAATTTTTTAAAAATTTCACCCAACTCTGTAGTCTGTCAGGAATAGCGACGAAACATGTGACGTAATCAAAAAAAAAAAAAAAAAAAGAAAAGAAAAGAAAAGAAAGAAAGAAAAGAGAACTGTATGATTACGTACCAGACTCTATTTACTTGAAATTAGTGCTTAATGATAGTGGTAGAGCTGTATGGTAATGTCTATGTGCAAGAATTGTTTACTTTCAGACATTTTTTTTCCTTTTAAGAATTTTTGTCTTCATTTAAAACTTTTTTTTAAAGCATCAAGACCTCAGACTAGAATATATATTTTTAATACTGTGAATATCAAGTAATTTTGTGGCAGAAAATCTTTAGACTGATATTTAGATATTAATTATTTTACCATAAAGACTATTCCTCTGATTTGTTTTAACCTTAACTGTGATAAAGGCGTTCGATTGGATGGGGTTAGATGAAGATATGAATTTGCTTTTGATAATAAAAGTATTGTTACAGACTGCTCTTCAAATATTTTTTAATTATGGAAATGAGAGAAAAATTATACAGAAATAAGAATGATAAAACTAAAAAGAATTTTCAAGGTAATATAAAAATCATTTTTGTGTAATAATATTTTTGGAATAAACACAATTGATAATGACATTTCCACGTATTTGGAAGAAATTTATATAAAATCATATCAGTAGAATTTTTATTGTCGAATAAAAATTAGATATTAACCGATTGTTTTGAGTGAAAAGTTAGTATTATGCACTTTTATCCTAATTTAAATAATTAGGACATTTTTATGTAATTGCTTTAACACTATTTGGATGATATTCTTTAAAAGGCAATATATTATCCAATTAGATATCTTAAAAATGAAGAAAATTAATGGTTGAAATCGATAATCAGAAGGTATTTCATGCAGTGCTTAAATTTCAACATTTGTCCAGCTTGTTTTAACAAAACCTTTTTTGTTAGTATCGTTGTTACTTAATCATTCATTGGATACAAAACTTGATAACGATCAATGGAAATATTTTCATACTTACACCACTGCTGCTATTTTGAAAATAAATTCTGTAGGTACAGACATGATATTTTTTTTTGAACAATTGAAGTTTCTCCTCTTTACATATTAAGCGGCATGAATTATAATGGTAAATAACTTGAATTATAACAAATGTCTTTCTTTCTTTCAATGTTTAAGTTTTTTGAGTTTTTGATTCTTTCTCTCTTCAGTCTGCGTGCTTTTAAAATAAATTTTATATTAAATTTAGGAACGATTTCTTCTAAAATAATATTAACCTGGGAGGTGTTTGCTTATCCTTTTTTTTTCTGTTATCCTATTCAGGCTGCATCACTACCAGATCATAATTCAAAGAAAGAAATCTTAAAACCTGTTAACCCTTAATAACCTAGAGTTTCAATTTTGATACCAATCTTTTAAACCGAGTGTTCACATTACTATTAGGTTTTTTTATAGGTTGGCTGTACGTATTTTACTGTTGTATAATATTCTTTCCAACGAAATTTTAAAAAAATCAAATGTCATTATTGTTTTATTTTATCTATGTCATATTACTCGCGCGGCAAAGTGAACAAGTAAACACATTTTACTAAAAGTTTTGTTGAATACAAATTTGATATATTTTCTTTTTCTGAAGAATATAAATATTTGCGATAATAAAAACAATCAATGTTTCGCATTATTTCATGCATAGGTATATCTGATTTCTTTATGGCGTTAATGCCTGAAGTATCAAAATGGATACCTGTTTTTTTTTCTAAATAAATATGCAAAATAAATTTTATGATTTTTTTAGCTATTTTTCCCTTTATCTAGACCCTCAAGCAAACACAGTAATATTAAAAATAAATCACTTTCGTAAATCAGGCTACTAAGGGTTAAAAATTGAGCTTCTTATTCAATATTTTTTTTTAAAATCTTATTCAACGAATTTTCAGCCTTTTTAGTTTTTTCTATAAACTCGAAACTACATACTTTAGCTACTATTATTTAAAATTTTCCAGCAAATCAACCAAAATTAAGGATAAAATTCTAAATTTGACATTGATTATTTTCTTCGGGTAAACACAATATTTCTGTAATACTGCTGAATTTGAATTATGTAATTCAACATTAAAGAAGGGATTTAAGTATATACACTTCTAAAATTATAAGCAATTCATTTTGAAATTTTAACCCTTTCAGCCCTGAATTTTTAAAATGCGGTATAAAAATGTATAGATGGAAATTAGTGATAAGGGTCATCAAGAGAACATCCACATTTACTTTCATCTCATTTTCACTACTGGTATAAAAAGCAGAAAGTCGTGACAAATACCACCAATAGGTTTGAACAGAAATGAAAATTAAGAACTTAAAATATGGCGGTGACATATGCCATCGGGAGGGCCAAAAGAGTTAATCTGTTTGATGGTGTTTATTATTAGGTTTTAAGATGGGTGTACATTTTTTTTACATTTAGTTAAACACATTTTATCAATCAAAAGTCAGTTTTGGACAATTTTTCACAAAAAAGTTGTAAAAAGAAGAGCATGTCTTTTTATTTTCCGCAACTTTCACCAAAAGATAAAGATATGGTTAGTAATCTTGTTTGCTAGAATCTTATTAAAGAATCTGAACTCTTAAAACATAAAATCCAAAACGATTTTTGGAAATGGCATTAAATGCGCTCCCTATTTTATGGGCGCTGAATGATCCACAAAAACCTTCAAAAACTGCAATCGCAATTCACATTGCCTATTTAAGAGTGGGAATTTGAAGAGTATACCTGTGCATATCAGTAATGTGATCACCAGATAAACAGCAATCTGACCGCCTATAAAAAGCCCATAAAATAACTTTAGTACTAGACGTTGAAAAATGTGTTTGTTTATTCGAGCTGTTTACTGTAGGGGATTTTGGCCATTAAAGGATCCTTTTAAAAATACTTTTCATTCAATGACTCTCGAAACGATTTGGCGGACATTTTGAGGAGTGTTTGGACCGTGAAAAATAAATACACCCAAACAAAAGGAAGACTAAACAAAGTACGCAGAAAGCCGAAAGGTGATTGTTTAAATAGGGGAAAACATTTCGATTTGCGAACTATAGTTTACATTTGAAATTTATTATTAAAGGACGACTCAAGCAAGAGAAATGACAAGGAATTACTTTGTAGACAAAACAAATTGAGTAGCTTCTGATCATCCTGTGAATTAAGGTTTTTGGAAATGTGCGAAGATACAGTTCCGAGGCCATAATGAAACCGTTTGAGAAAAAAAAAAGTTAATCCATTAATGAGTTGGGTTTGAATGTTTCTATACCATTTTCTGAAAGAAATAAAATGATAAACATTATGATTATACATAAATATTTATTTCGATTACTTGTTTTTATAATCATAGATTAAAATGCTTGAAAATAAATAGATTAAAATACTTGAAATATACTTAAATGAAAAGTTTTCAATTAATACAAATATTTCTTTGAATATTTTTCAAAATACTCTAAAAGAAAAGACATTTTTTAAAAATCTATTTTAAGCGTTTTAAAAATGAAAGCATATAAAATGTATGAAGTCACAAATATGCTGAAAAAATACTAAACTAAAGGGCATTTTTTAAGTAAAATTTAATTTAAAATATATTAGATATCATTATAATATAAATAAATGATCATTGCATATATTTTCTCTTTATAGATAAAAATCATAACAATAAATATTGGAAAATATTGTTGCTTTTTTTATTTTAATGCAGTCACTAGTAGAAAAATTATCCTTTGATCATGCATGTATTGAATTACCTGGTGAATATAAGTTGCATTTAAAACTATAATTTGTATTTATCATTCGATGTGCTCCTATAGATAATACTAAATTAATTGAGAAAATACGGTACTTACGTATTAGATCGTCAACGCCAACGGTTAACTCATCGGCGATGAATTAAAATTTGGCGATTAACTGTCGACGCTAACGAAACTAACAAAATGACGGACGACAGATAAAGTTAGAACAATTTTTTAAATTAGGGAAGGTTTTTGTCTTTATTGGCGGTTTAGCAACTTATTGGCGACGCTTTCAAATTTGGCGATAAAGATCGATGGTCTAATACGTAAGTACTGAAAATATTCATGCAGTATCTACCTTTTATATCTGTATTCTAAAATCAGCTATAAATTGATTTTCTTCTTTTTTTAACTGTTTGCTTATGGTTTTATTATCAATTCAATTATTTCAATTCAAGAATCATAAATTACCTTCGCATTTTTAAAAAAGTAGTATTTGGTTTTGTAAAACGTGAATTTATAACTTCATTATTAAATAGGATGAATCTAAAACTATAATTTGAAACTTTTTTCAAGCTCTAGAATTTTATATTGTTTGACACTAATAATATATTGTTTGACTTAATAATTCAAGATTACAGCAATAATTGAATGTGTAATCAAATATAATCGAATAAAATCAAACAAATGGCCGAGTTATATTTTACTGCTTTATAAAAATATTATTATTCAAATAAATTTTATAAGAAATATATATCCTCAACAGTTTAAATTTGGTGGAGTTACTTTGAAAATTCTAGAATTATTCTTGTTTTGAATTTTTCAATGCTTTTATAAAAGCTCAAAATTTTGGATTTTTTTTTTTCAAAATAAAAGGGGTGTGTTTTATTTTCTTCTTTTTAATGAAATTACGAATAAATGTCTATTTATTATTCTTAGCAAACGCTTTTTAATTATTAAAAATTGTCCCATGTTAATTTTATCACCATATTTTTGAGTTGAGTTCATAGAATTATAAACTTTATCTACATATTTTTCTTTGTTTGGTTCAGAGACATAAATTGATTCTGAATTACTTATCTAAACTGCGTCAATTAGACTTGCAAACTCTAAACTAAAAATTTTCTGGATGCAGCTTTAAAAGAATGAATTGCTTAATACTTAAGATTAAAACACAGTCTTAAGATCATATACAGGTTTTATGAAATTTTTTTATTCCTTTTTTGTAACTCTGGGAAAAGAATATAATGTCTCCGTCATCTTATTGCGATTATCAGCGCTAACAAGAAAATTCTATTCTAAGAATATGAATGTTCTTGCATTAAAAAATCTCGGACTCGACCGCTGGTTAAGTAAAAAAAATTTCGTCGTTAACACGCGCCAGGCATTGACAACACGCCGAGTTTAGTGAACAGAATCCTTTATTCAATGGAAATAAATCAAGAAATATAACAAAAGGAAAATTTTGTAATACTTAAGTATTAGAACACATATTTTTAGAACACATAAAATTGCGATAATACTTTAGTCGGCTCGTCCAAAAGAGTCAACAAAATAAATTATGAAATATTCGTGATCGCAGGAAAAGGGAAAAGAAAAAGGCGTGACTTATTTCTGTTTCTCGATAATATTTTTCTTAGTAAAACATAATTATGTCCCCTATTACGGATCTCAGTTTCGATTATTTGATCCAGTTAGCTAATACTCCTTTTTTAAATAAATTTTTTTCAACCTGTCAGGTTTTTAGCGAACATTTCTAAAAATACAAAAACCATATTGAAAAAAAATAATTTTAATTAAAAAGACTTTTTTTGAATTATTATTCTTCGCAATTTTTACTTAAGGTGAAATAGAATTATCTAATTGTAGTGAAAATTGAAACTGAAACATGAAATTTTTGCTGTCATGATTCTTTTTGATGTTATATATTTATATTCCTTCATGTTGTCTTATTCAGCCATTAGGCCATATTGTAGAGTAATCAGAAGTTAATTCGATTTATAGGACCATCAAGAAATCGTTTCGAGCCTCGGGACTTTGTACTCAAATAGACAACTCTGTTGTAAATTATGACTCTAATGATTGATCAACGAGCTGAAATCAGTTATTCTGGTGGCCCTAACGTCTTATTTGTTGCTGTTGAGATCCAGCCATTTATTGTAATTTTTATTAGTAAAATGAGATTGTGTTGAGAAATCAAATGTAAAAATATTTTTAAATTCACGCTATTCTTCATTTTTTATGCATTAAAATAAAATGCATTATATATATATATATATATATATATATATATATATATA
>JAOUZG010032859.1:90134-152124 GCA_026289955.1 Argiope argentata | reverse complement strand
AAGTACCAATTACATTACCAATATACTAATTATATTTATAAAAATACTTGTACAAGTACCAATTACATTACCAATATACCAATTATATTTATAAAAATACCTGTACAAGTACCAATTACATTACCAATATACCAATTATATATGTAAAAATACCTATACAAATCTTAATTATATTACCAGCATACCAATTATATTTATAAAAATACCAATACGAATACTAATTACATTACGAATATACCAATTTTATTTATAAAAATAAAGTGTAAGAAAAAAACTAACAATTTTATAAAACAATTATCATACACTTTTTGTGTAATTAATATGTATTATTACATTCAATATATGCTCCATTATTATGTATCACAAGACTATGAAAGTTTCAATTTTAAATTCATTAAATATTTTTCATGAGAAAAAAAGAAATTAAAGAACTTATTGAATCACAAATTAGCTAACATTTTCATGATACTGATGTCTATTGATTTCGTTATAATTTATCCACATTTCCAGTTCAATTCAGAGTTTAAAAATATTTCTAGCAATTAGCAGAATTAATTATCTCATCTAATTTCAATTCACGTCCAATCACTTTTGAAATCATTTGCCAATAATATGCTGTCATTCATAAACGATGTCTTTACCCGAACAATTTTATGGTTTTATCACATGTTTTGAAATTAGTATCGCAGCTTGTATTATGAAGTTTTGTTTATCTTTCGTAGAAAAAAATATTAAGAAATGCGTAATTAAACGCATAAAAACAAAATTTTAACTCCCCAATATTTGTTTCAAAAGTTTGACTTTTGTTATTTGAAAGTAAGAACTTAAAACGGATGATTATTATATGATCAATTGGCAAATATCTTTAAATATTTTTAGGAAACAATACTCAATGATATTCATCTATTAATGCTTTTCTTGGCTGCTTTTTAGACCAGATAATACCTTTAAAAAGTTTCAGTGTACTTAATAAAAGTGCATGAGTAAGAGCAATTTTCAAAAGAAGAAAGCAATGAAAAAATTTTAAGATTGAAATTATAATTTTTCACGATGGATAAAATTAAGTGAGTAATAAATATGGTTTTTAAAAAAATGTTCGGACGTTCTGACATTTAATATTCTATTTGGATGATAGTTAAAAATGCAGGAATAAAAATTTTTTTTACTGGAAAAGAAAAGGAATATATTAAAATCTCTTTAATTAATCATTTTTGAAATTTCGATTAATCGTTTGTTCTACGAATTTTACAAAAAACTGCTAACTGAAAAAAAACAACTAAGAATTTTGATTTTACCAATGGCAACAACGATAAATTATATATTTTATAGCTTCTCTAAATTTTTTGGAACAATAACAGTCTCGTAGAAGGAGATCTTATTTTCTAAAAAAAAAAAAAGAAAAAAAAAGGTAATATTATTTGTTTCTTTATCATTCAATTCTTAAATATATTTAAATATACATGATTTCATTTATATATTAGTTCTTGCTACATTTGAAAATAATATAGCTTAAGAATCTTTTTATATAAAATGCTCTTTGATCAAGCTTAAATGTATGTAGATTTTTGCTCATGATTTTTTTCTGAATTTTAAATTGTTCTGTAACTTCACTGAACTTTTCAGCAATGAACTTTTTTACTGAACGGTTCACTGAACTTTTTTTAGCAATTTATCATGAAATGTATTTCAAAATTTAAGAATATTTATTTTTACAAAATTTTATATTGTAAAAAGAATTAAAATTAAAGCATTTTTTAAATGAACTATTGAGAAATATGAAGCTTTAATATGGCGTGTGAAATGAGATAAATTTGAATGCATTCTGTAGATGAAGAATACTCAAATTTTTTATTCATATATAGTATGAAATAATTAATGAATTAATATTTATTTCTATTTTATTCTGAAATAAAAATATTGCAACTGATTTTGCATTTTCGAGTCGATTATTTTATTTAAGCTAAATTCAATTTTTAAATTATTAAATCTTACTTAAAAATTAAAATTTGCTCTTGCTGTTTAGTATTTAAATTTGGTGTCTTTACACTAATAAGAAAACTACGCATCGCTTTTTCTTACTTCTATTTACATTATTTTTAAAAAGTTCCATAATCCCCCCACTAGTATATCATATATTCTTAACTTTTTTTGTATTGAATTAAATCAGATTTCTTTCAGAGTTTAATAAAAACCTGCCATTTTGAAGTAAAGATCCTAATTTTATATATCAAGTTCATTACATTTCATTAACCACTTAATTGTTTTGCCCGTATGCAGTACGTGCATCGATTTATCAAATTTTGATAGTTGTAAAGAAAATATAAACCATACATAACAATTATAATTCAATAGTAAAATGACTTCGAATGCTTAGATAAGTCAAGTATTCGATGGATTTCCATTTGAATGAAAATAAGAAAGTATTCCCAAAATAGAAGGTGCCATCTTATTAGATAGTAAAGAAAATGAAAGTGTTAAGTGGTTAAAACAGCAAAAATATATTTCTTGAAATACCAAACATTTAAAATATTTTTGAGGGAAAATATTTTTCTATAGCATATAGGGGTTAAGATTTGCTTTCAAACACTTGTTTTTTTTAAACTTACTATTAAAATCATCATCTAATTGTTAAAGGATTTGTTTCAAAAATTTTTGGAGTACTCTTTCTTTTGTCTATAATGAAACCTATATGCCATAATGAAAATAAATTGAATACTTTCTTTGAAAAAATTAATTTACCGAGAAAATGTTAAAAATAATTCACTTAAATAAACTTAAACAATGTGCAAATAATATTAATACTTCGTTTGACATTTTTAGCTTAATTATTAAATTATATTTCTTATATGCTTTGGCATATATTTAATCAAATTTTTTGGATAAAAATAATTAATTTCGTTCCATTCCTACATTGATATTACTTAGTAGTAGTTGTAAATATCCCTTAAGCAGTCCTTTCTAAAAAATATTTTTTTTAAAATCCTTTTTCCACTTTATATTATAGTTTAATTTTTTCTTAATCTAGAGAGCTAGGTGGGGTCTCGATAATTTTGAGATGGTTGTAGAGCAAACATTAGGGAGCATTTAGTACTGTATACTCGGAATCGTTATTTTGATACAATTTGAAGGAGCTTTGAAATCCACATTTTTTGGAAAATATTTTCAAGTTTCTTTCAGGATATTTTTATATTTGTATTGATTCATATTAATTTTTAAGAAAACGTAATTTCCCATACCAGAAACATCAAAATATTTCTAAACCATTGAACCTACATCTCATTTGGCAATGAATTTTGCAGATTGATATTTTGAAGTTATTTTATCCGTATAATTATTCTCCCATTAGACCCAAATATTTTAAATTCTCATCCATCTACAAATCTGACATTATCTCAAGGAGACAGATTTTATTCATAAAATCTGTTAAATACCAAAATATTTTCTTCTTTTTTTTATTAATAAATTTTTTTCTGAAAATTATAATGTTGAAAACATACTATTTGACAATTTTTTTAAAGTTTCAATGTTTATTTTTATAACAAATTTTATTGATGTTATGTACATTAATTATTTGTAAGTTTTACTACAGTATGTTTAAGATTTTTCTTTACTTTATGCATAATAAACTTTATATTCCTGGGAGTTCCTTAGCTTGTGAGTATTTCCTAATTTCAATTTCCCTTCAGAATTTACTTCACCCCTCCTTCTGTTGCAAATCAAAATACGACAACAACACCAACGATAGATTTTCCATAGAAATTCATTGACTTATTTTAGAAAGGTTTCCGATAATTATGATGTATTTACCATTGTTAAACTAATCTAGGATTAAATTTCTAATAGAGTTTGCTGTAATTCAATAAATTCAACCAGTTTTCGCTTCAAATGCAGAAATATAAGCAAATTTGTAAGATGAAGTAGTAATTTGGAAGTGAAGAGGATTATATTTCACATATATTATATTTCTATTCATAATAAAAATAAATAAATAAAAACTTCTGTAAAAACCTTTAGAAAAGTTAAGAACTCATTCATTAATATGAGGCTATTTTCAACACTTTCTCTGTAAATTAAACTTTCCGAAAGAAATATTAAATTTATTTTCATTGCTATATGTAGGATTTATTATAAACAAATTAAAATTTATATGAAATGATTTTGAAGTGAACCCTTTAATAATTGGATGAATAAATGGGTGAATTTCTCTTTGCCACTTAGACATTTGCCATTCTATAGAATATTTTGGAAATGAATAAAATGTTTAAACATTTCATACATTTCCAGGCAAATTTCAGCGTGCCTAGCTATTTTAATATATATAAACAATATATAAAATGTATAGCTAGGCAATGTATAAAACGCCTATCTATTCCACAGGATACTGATTTCAAAACATTGGCAATAACGGTTGAATTAAATTCATTTTTAAAGTCTAGCTGCCTAACTTTATCATTTACTTTAAAAACTTTTTCAATCATTTGTTTTCTCGGGTTTTAAAATATATATCACCGAGTTTTGATATTCCTATTGTTATAGTTTTTTTCCCTTTCATTTTCTTTAATAATTTCATGAGCAGAGATATTTAAAATCTATTTTTTAAAATCTTTTTTTTCAAACCCCCCCCCATATTTTTGCTAATTTTTAAAAGTCATATTTCCATGATTCGAGAAAAAGAAATGCTATTAACCTTCCTCTCTCTTTAATATCCAATTTTTTCTATATTTTTTAGAAAACAAAAGAGAAGGAATAAAAATTCCAAAAATTTCTTTCTCTTTCTTTAATAACACTTTTAGAAAGTCGAGATGAAGTCTAACTACCATCCATGACGCTGCAAATGAAAAGTAGAACGCTGTGACTTTGTGGGAAATAATTTGCTGCTCATATTTAAGCACTTTTTATAGCTGTTGAAAAAACATGAGCGTCGTTAAATTTAACGACGAAAACTAAATTTATTAGGCTTTCATCAGTTGCACAATCGACTTTTGCGTGCTGTCTCATTCCGGAAGAATGAATTGGATTTCCCAAAATTTAATTTATTCATCCGATATCCTTGTGAGCAGAAATGGAAGTGTGGATCTGCTCTTACTATTTAAAAGCTTTGTGAAATATTGGACGATTCTTTTTGACATGATATATGAAACCTCTGAAGACATTATATAAGAAACTTTCAAAAACAGTGATCTTGAATTCGAAGTTTCTGTATGATCATAATTCATGTCTTCATTTTTTTTTTTAATTTTTAGTTTCAACTTTTTATGGCTCATTTTTTTTCAAACTCCTGCATAGGTTCAGGAACTGTATTTCCTAAACTCTTGAATAAGTTGTTGTTGAACTTTTCAGTTGAGCGAACTAATTATCAATCAATATTTTTTCTCTTGATTTTCTTCAAAAGATTTCGAATTTTTTCCCCTTTCAATATTTATTACATTTTAATGTCACAGTAACAAAAAATTATTATTTAAAAGCATTGTATACGTTTTCACTAAATGCAATAAAAACTCAGAATTCTATTTAGAGGTAACAAAAGGAAAAACATTGAAAAGAACATAGTGCAAGAAAAAAGTGATAATTAGTCGATTAATTTAAGCTTTAACAACAGATGCAAGAAAAAATGAATGACTATTTGGTCACTGAATATATTTGTAAAATAATTCACATTATTCAACGACAATAACAATTGACTCTCTAAAACGATGTTTTGGAACACCCAGTTTCTGTAACTTAATCCGTTTCACTTTTTAATTCAGAATTATTTTTTAATATGCAATGACTCTCCGGGCCTTCAGTTACACTACTAATGAGTTCATTATCAATTACGTTGTAGATGTGCTGTAAAACAAATTTCTGGGGGGTCATGCTTTTTACGTAAGCTTGTACAGAAATGAAATGATACCATTAAAAATGTTAATTGTCTACAAATAACAAAAAAAGGTATTTTTATGACAAATATTTTAAAATCCCATATTTGGCGGACATTTATAAAAAATTAGATCGTGAGTTGTAAAAAGTTAAAAGTTCCAAGAATTTAAAAAAACTATTCTTAATAGAAAAATTAAAACAACCGAATTCAGTCAATTAAAATAATTCGAAATAATAGTTGCAGTAAGTAAACAACTTTCACAAAAATAAAGATCCTATTAACTTGTAGTATGTGTTAAAATAGATGTGGTTATCCACATCTATTTTAAAATAAAAAATATATCCAAAATGTTTACAAACAGATAAATGTTTTAAAATGTTTTTTTTCCTTAATTTGATTGTTTTATATTTTTATTGGCCCTTTCTTAGGAATAGATTATCAAGAATATACAAGGAAGCATTAAATGAAAACAAAATATTTGTAGTTTCTATTGTTATTGAAATCCTTTTAAACAAATTAAAACTTTTCTAATAGTAGTCCTTATCAAGCGAATCTGAAAACATCCGTTTGGTAAACACAATTTCCGCATTCTCACTTTTAGCATACCAAGAATTATAATGAAACTTTTACATACGTTCTCTGAAATTTAAGTAACGACAGAAAAAAAATCGGGCAAAAATAGTTTCAAATCATTTGATAGCCATCCTCATTCAATAGCGCAGATTCGTTTCATTATGATGAATGAAAAATTTATCTATCCCATTGTTACTATCGTACAAATTTTGGTTTTGTAAAAATAAAATACGTTGAAAGAAAAGTAATCGTTTCAATTAAATTATTCCTTTGTTTGAAGCCCTTATCTAAGATGAGATGCAATTATTATTATTTGAAATTTGGTTGAAAAATCCAACATAACGTTATCGTGAGAAATTATATTATTAGAATTTAAATATTGCTATCTTTCTTTAGTTCTATAAGTAACGATGTTTAATTAAAATATAATTTATATTTTTCAAAATGTACTCCATTCATTATATATCCTGAATATCTGAATAATTAGTAATGCTTTTTATTTATTTCAGAGCAAATCCTTGAAACTATTTATTGTTATAAATGACGACCCCCCCCCTTCTGTTTAGCTCATTATTAGCTCTGGGTTCAATTCACCCCATCAAAGAGAACTTTAAATAATTTTTTCATCGTGTATTTTACATTATGCATTATCCAGGCCAAAAATATTTTCTGTTTAAATATTAATAAGTTCATAACTATGTCTTGATTAAATTGGCCACTCCTTCAAACTTAGCGAAAAAAATATTTATAATATTATTATTTCTATTATAAATAGCAACAACTAATAACCTAAGCTATACATTTCAACACAGTAAATAAGAGAACCAGTACAAGATGGTGTCATTCATGTTTTAAAGTAATGTTTAATGTGTTGCTTTAAAATTTTAAAAGTGGAATCTATTATAATAAAAATGGAGCTCGAAATGCGTTGCTAAGCGCAAAACTGGAGAACGGCTCGACCGATTCGGCTAATTTTTATTTTAATAGTTTCGTTAAGACACGAGGATGGTTCTTATGGAGAGAAAAAATGAAAAAACTGCGTGGAAAATAGTTAAAACGACACTTTTCTTACTTTCCCGCCAAAAATCTTCATTTCCTTCCCCCACACCAACTGAGTGAGATAGCAGGAAGTAATAAATTATGATTTGTTTGGAAAGAAATACGCGAAGTCAGTTGGTTTTCCTTCATAGATAACGGGGTGTTTAAAAAAGAAAGAAAATAGCTGCTTTTATTATTAGTCTGTATGGATATTTAATCTATGCCTGCTCAAAATAAAATTTCGGCACGGAAGAAAAAAAAAGAATAACAAAGTGAAAATAGGGTTTGTGGAAACAAAATTAGTGAAGAAAAAAAGGATAGAAAAAAAAAAGAAAAGAAAAGAAGGATGTCTGTGTATCAATATTATTTCCTCTGTGCGCGGCATTTTCCGAGCTTTTTTTAAACTTTCGCATCTCTTAAAAACCAATTGTCTTTATTGCTTAGTGTGTTTACATTTATGAAAATTTGAATCTCATTATTCTATGAAAATGTAGAATTTTAGACCTTTCCCTCCACCATTTAAGTAAAATATCAATTCCGGGACAATCATTGCTCGGATACAAAGAGAAAGATGAATAGCACAATGAACAGAACATCTGAAGAAAATAATACTAAATAATACTCTAAATGAATTATATGATTATCAAAATTTGTTTGGTTTAAAAATATTTTGATGAAAAACCTGTTATGAGACACAGCTAAATAAAATATTATATGAAAATTTTAGCGAGCATTAATACTGGCGAACCGACTGGTCGCCAAGGGCGGCTAGTATTCAATAATATTTAAAAAATCTCACGGCTATCCAATTATTCATTATAAAAATACCACGGGGAAGGAATAAGTTAATCTGATTCTAGTATTTATAAATGCAATCCAGCAAATGCAATTCCAACCAATCCAAAAAAAATTAAAATTTTTTTAAATAAATGTGTAAATAAATTACAAAATTGTTTCAACACAATCTATGTATTTTAATATAAAATTCGCCAAAATGGTTCACATTTGTCTACAAGTAATTTTGAATACAGCTATAGTACTATATACAATAATAGTGATTTGAAATTCAAATGATGCTTGATGTTAATTTATATAAGTCCGAATATGTAGTATTTGTAAACCAAAAGAATGAACAAATTAGGTGACTCTGGAAATGCCACAAAAATTATCGGGACTCTTTAAATGGCCACTTGTTTGGTAGTTCCCTTTTTTATTTATTAGATAATCCGTCTTAGTATTAAATACTTTTTATTAGAACGTAATTTGGTTTAAAATACTAAGCAAAACAATGACAGAAATAGTCTTCCTTTTAATTGTCAGATGGTAATCAAAAAGCAAAGGGTTATTAAAAATTTTTTAAAAATACTTCATAAGCATTGATTCTGGAATATAACATCAGCATTTGTTGTATATATGATAAATTATCCTTAAGTGCAAGCTGTCAGTTAACAAATTGAATAATTTAAGTAAGTGATGGGTGAAAAAGGGCTTCAAAAAATCAATGGCAACAATTTTAAAAAGCTGCTTAGCATATGTTTTACAACTGCTATAGTATGTGTCTAGCTTCTAATCAACCGTTCTTTTATTGCTTTTATGTCAATGATTTGTTTGTCAGTCACTTTTTTTTTTCAAAATTGTTTTGGAGTTCTACAAATTTTTCTTAGACCATTAATGCTCTATATTATTCCTCTTTCAAAATTTCTTTTTCTCAGTTAATAAAAAGTGACGATGAGATATCGTTGGATGAGTTTTTGTTTATGCGATAGCATGTTCTTTTTGTGACAAAATATAATGTTTATGCCATATTTAAATGAAAAGAAAATTTAAATTTAAAAAGCTCTCATATTAATTTAAATGACATTCTGGAAACTTAAATCAAACATTCATTTCTTCAACAACATATTTCGTTAAAAGGTAAGATGCGATAGACGTTGTGAAACGCATGTGCTTCAAATCACTCGTATACTATGCTATAAGACAATTATGGTTTATAAACTAAACATCCTGCCTTATTTATTTCTGTCTGATATTTCCAAATTCCCCCAAATTACTTTTTTATATTATTGCTCCTTTAAATATACAACTAATTAATAATTAAATTAACTAAGGAGATGGGAATAAAACACAATGCACGGAAATTTCTAGCAAGTTTATTCGGTAATAAAAATGTTTTTAAATGCTATTTTGAATAACGATCACTACTTTTCTATTATTGAGTTTCATCGGGAAAAGTTTTTTATTCGTGTTTCTTTTTCTCTCAGATATGTAATAATTAGAGTTTACAAAAGATTTCAATCCTTCATTTTATTTTCCACAATTTTAATTCTTTTTTTCCTAATTACTTCACCGATTGCCATGTTGAATGTAAAGAATGCAAATTTATTAGCCATGTTTTATTTTTTGGCAATAACAAAACTTTACTATTGATGATTAATAGACTTAGTCTAACTGCTGAGACAGATAAATTACTGCAATTTAATCTGATGGATGAGGTTAATTTTAAAATGCAAATTTTAAAAAGGTCAAACAGTGGCCAGTACTGCTCAACAAATATTATTTGGGATGAGAGATGAGACCAGACATTACTCTCTGCAATCCCTTTTTATCAATCAAAAATTAAATTGGGAAAGGGGTTCAACATCTTCAAGAGACTCTAAACAAATATTTTAATATGACCTTTGTTGTGAAAATACAACTTAATCCATATTAGTAGAAATTAGCAAAATTACTTTCTCTTTCAGCAATGGCTAAAACATTCAGCGATACTTCAAGCTCCACAGTTAATGGAACTTTCAACATCTGTAATTCAAATCTCGCATGTTTCATGAAACTAATGACTCGATTTATCTTGCAATTGGTAAGACATTTTTTGCATCCATTGAGGAACGCCCTGCCCAGCAGGTGGTTTGCTGATATCCAGTTCCCAATTACAGATAATACCACAGGTAAGAGAAAAAGAAAAAAGTATGCATGTTTTTCTATTTTTCTATTAGAACATGACTATAAATACATTGGTCATTGGAATATGAAATTTCTTAACAATGTATATATTAAAGTTAAGTATAACACATTTTCCAATTAATCAAGAGAAAAGGGATTTAGTCGAAAATTAAAAGAAAATTAAAGGAACAAAGTGACATTCAAGTGAAGTTTATTATCACACATTTTGTAATTCTGTCCTTTTTTTTTGGCAAATTAAAAATATAATGATATATGACTGGCAATAAATAAGTTATCCACTTCCTAGAGCTCTAAAGTACGTTCTATTGATCGAAATATAAAATTTGAGCAGCGGATTATTGAAATGATGCGCTTTACATTTTAAAAAAGTTAGTACTAAAATTCGCCTCTAGGTGTTGTTGTCATACTGATAAAACCATTTAATATGGTTTATAATTGTTAAATAATGTAAAATTGAAATTGCTCAATATGTCCTCCTTTATTTTTAACAATATACTCTAATCGAGGAACCATATTTTCTGTAGAGGAAAGGAGTGAGTTTGCTGAAGTATTAAGAATATGGCCCGAATGTTGTCCTTCAGATCTGGTAGAGATTATAGCTTTTGGTGGAAGATATTATCCTTCACATACCCCACAACCAAAATCGCAAGGGTTATTATCCGGCAAATGAGGAGGCCACGATATTGGTATATGATGGCTGATAACTCATTCTTCTGTGAAGTGCTGCATTAACAATTGCTTTATACAACAATCAATATGAAGTGTTTACCATCCTGCATTAAAATGAGGTTTTGAAGGCATCCAAGCTATACAAAATCCCTCAGTATATCATAGTACTGTTGTCCTGTGATGGAACAGGTTTGGATTCCATTTGAAGTTATCTCTTCAAAGGAATACGGTCCAATGATAAAGGCAGCTATGAAACAGCACCATACCGTCACTTTTTCAGGATGAAAAGGTTGTTCCTGGATAACGTGAGAGTTTTCCTCTTCCCGAGAGTTGTGGGTGTTTACTTACCCTTTGAGTCAAAAGTGAGTCTCGACACTCCACAGAGTGCTCCATGGCCAAGTTGTGTCAACATCCACTCGAGTAAGGAACTGAAGTGCAAAAGTTTTAAGGACCTCTAAGTTCCTGTTCTGCAACAAGCGCACAGACTTTCATTTTTTATGAATAAAACTGCAAAATCTGCCGTATGATTTTTCATGTTTTCTGGTAGAACATGTAGTTCGTATAGACCATTCGTTGTTTCTGGTAGAACGTATAGTTGAACACGGCATATCCAGAGCAAGGGAAACAACTGACTAACTCATGCTATTATGCTGTTGGCTTCAACGAGAGAGGTTCAACATTTTCGAAACTAAAAGATGGCATTTTTTCCAATGCTCTAAACCTGGAAGAATGCCAAATTGCCCTGCAAATTTCTGAATCATCTTGCATACGGCACCTGGAGACATTGGACCACTTCATATCTGTTTCATACGACGAAATTAATTTAGAGCTTCAACGGAGTTATGTTGTTTCTGGTAGAACAATTTCACCAGTAGGGTTTTTTATTGCAAAGTAGGCATAACGAACAGAAAAGAAACTAATGTTCGTCAGAATACGCCTTCTTTATATCCAAAGAAAAATGGTGATAGACATGCGTTGTAACGCTAATTATGTTTCACATTTTCAATATATGCAAATAAATACCATTAGTGTTACAATGCCATCTATTGGTGAAATTTTGTACTAATTTTTTAAAATTAATAATTAAAGCTAAATAAATTAATAAAAAAATGTGAAGTTTATTTCACTTGGACCAATAGAACATATTTTAGAGCCCTCTGAAGTGGGTAAATCATTTCTTGCCAACCCTGTACATTTTATCGGGATCGAAAATTTCTTTTGTTCTTTTTTACATTCAGATTAATCAGGCATTGTCAGATTAACAAGAAATCTACGAAATTATACTTGCTTCGACTTTCTCTTTCTAAGTTAATATAATGTATTTTTAAAAATATAAACCAATGAAGAACATGACCTTTTCACCACTTGAATTCAAAATTTGTCTCAAATCAACAATTTTGATACCTGTAGTACATACCAGATTTCATTCGTATAGTTCTTTGTATTTATGCATTAAAAAGCATTATATATGTGCATTCTCACATATGCATATATATAAATGTTTTTTTACACAAGCTATTTTTTAAAAATTCAACAAATGCACCAATATTAAATTTTTTATAGGCACTCATATCTTCATAACCTCCCAGCGCTACGTCATTACTCTAAGTTTTGTTAAAATTATATAGGGTGGTCAATGAAAATCGGAAATTTTAATAAATTTACATTAATTTTCTTTGTGTAAGTAATTATTATTGCCTATCATTCTTAGTTTTTAAGACACTGACCGCTTATAAAAGTCATTAAAATGACGGATACTTCCGTAATTACATCTTTGAAGCCTCAAAATACCTAACGTTTCTATGTAAGTAACTTCAATCCACTCGAAAATTATTCATCACTTCGAATTCACTTATTTTACTGTGAGAAATTTATCTTTAAGCTCTATTATTTTTATTGCCGCAAAAACATTTAAAAAAATGCAAGTGAAAAAGTTATGTGTTAGGGGACAGAAGTTTAGAAGAACTGAATCTAATATGGAATTGTAGCTCGTATGACATTCTTGGGCGCTTTTACTGTATAAAGACAAATCTAACATGGCTGATATCATATATGTTTTCTGTTTATCCATCATCTCTTTTTGAATTTGTTTGAAGGAATAAAAAAAAGTTCTAAATTTCGCAACGAGGGGCAGTTTTTCAAATGAATTACACATTTAGCATATTTTTAACACATTTAATCTCAACAAAACTTGTTCAGCATGACGGCCATTCTTTTTTGCTATCATCTGGAATAGTAAGACAGCATGTTTCATAGTTGACCGTATTGAGTTCTGGGAAATAGTAAGAACAAGCTGTGAGGTGCTGCTTTTTAAATCAGTTAAAGTTTTTGGATTATCACGACTTACCAAATGTTGTAAATATCCCCGAAGCCAAAAGTCACATCGATTTAGGTCTGGAGACCGGAAAGGCCATAGATCACGGAAATGACAGTTGATGACGCGTTCTTCTGTAAAATGTTTATGGAGAGCGTTCTTTACACAACGGCTAATGTGTGGCTCTAGCTCCATCTTGCATGAAAATTTGCTTCGAAAGGCATTGATGTACTTGCTATGGTCAACTGTGGAACATGCTATCTTACGATTCCTGATGGTAATGGAAAATGATGGCCTTCATGTTGAACATGTTTTGTTGAGATTAATTTTGTCAAAAAATATGATAAATATAGCATTCATTTTAGAAACGTCGATTTTTTTGAACATCCAATATAAACAGCCTCTTAATTTTATATTGAATTAAAATAGATGGAAATAATGTCACTTTAAATATTCATTTCCACAGATATGTATGTATCTTCTTATAATTGAGATTAACAAATATTATCTATTCATATGAAACTATCTTTCATTCACAAAGACAACTGCATAAAATTCATCATACAATCATTAAGGCTTATGTACAAAAAGAGTTCATGAAGCAACTTTAAATATATTGTTCAACACACATTTTAAACAAAGATACGTAACAACAGTTTACTTAATAATTATTGCTCTTTCTTGAATCGGTTCAACTGTCGAAATCACTGTCATTGGTTTCTGCTGCACGCCTATTGCAACGCAGAGGTTTGGAGAGGTTGAATACCCGAAAGGAGAGGGCCAATTTCACCACCACTCGCGGAATGTGAAACATAAAAGCATCTTTTATTATAAAGTGATTAGAGACTCTTATTTACTCGGATAATCAATATTTGACAGGAGGAAAAAACATCGTAACAACACCCAACTCTTTGTCCAAGACGTAAATAACATTAATTTGCAGTCAATCTGAAAACTTACTCCCTTGAGCCGATTCCTTACCTTATTTTTTGCACTCGAGCCAAGTTCACGACCTGATCAATACGTGCCAAGAATCGCGAGAGATTATGAGGGGACGAAATCGGTCATTGCAGGCTCTTAAATTGTTGTTATAGCAGATAGGATTTATTAACATTCTTATCTTCTTTGGCTCACAGAAAAAATAAAAAACTTTCACTTGCAGAAAGAGACAAGGAGGAAATTGCACACCTTATTCCTAGAAATGAGCTCTCAAGTAAGAATGCTAAAAACATCTTTTTTTTTACACGTATGGTATTTTTGACATGCTTTGAGATGGAATGCTTTTCATTTGGTTTAGACCTCCAGGAGGTGTGGTGTATTCTATAGACGTGTGAGGACTTTGGAATCTCCGAATCCCCAAAACAGAGTTTTGAAATATATAAATATAAGTGATTAGTTTAGGAAGACCGGGCAGCCGTCTAGGGCCACTGGCAGACGGATTAAAAAAATTTCTATCAGCCCAGTTGTCAAATAAATAAGTTTGTACGAAATACATATATATATATTTAAATTACGAAATATTAGGTTATTAGAATCCTAAATTAAAATATAAGTAATTAGATTTTTGCAATAAATTGGAAAGATAATTATTGAACAATTATTGAAAGCAATTCTGAACAATCTTTCTAATTTATTGCAAATGTTAATTCTTTTAGACAGAACCTGTAAAATAATTTTTATTGTCATATTTCTTCGAAATTGATACAATTTTTATAATATTTCATAATAATTAAATGCTTATATTTGTAAGTATCGGAATCATCACTCTATAATATTAATTTTTCAAGAATTTCATGATATTTATATTAAGAAATAATGAAGACATGTATTTTCACAAAGCCATTGTATAAAAAATTGAAATAAAATATTAGGATGCTAAATATATTAACAAAATAGGTTTATTATAAAAAACAAAAGCTATTATTTAAAATATGCTTGGTTAAATATATCTTGAAATAAGACAAGAAACACAAATTGTTGGAAGAAGAGCTTCAAATTGTGCGTTTGTTAAATCCGATGATTGGCTTAATAAAAGGAATCTATATAATGAGAAACAGTTATCAACTTGTCTAACTCTCATTGGGGAAATAGAGTAATTCTTTCTGTAAGATAGTTGGGCGATGAAAAGACAATGTAAATAATAATTATAATATAAGATGCATCATCTGCATGGGTAATAGTTCTAATTTAATGTTTCTTTGATATTTTAACTGCAGAATCATAAAACTATAGGATTGAAACAATTTTTTTGCAGATATTTCAGAAATACATCACCAATATTTATAAAATGAAATATCCGTTATTGTTATAATAATAAATAGCACCTTATCTCTTTTTCATTGATTTTTAATCCATTTCACTTTTTCTCCTTCCATTGATCTTTTTTTTTAATTTTCCATTTAATTTCCTTCCCTCTGGCATTCATTAATAAAGGCAAAGATGCAAGTTCCTCTTCCGTTGATTTTATTCTATTTCTGCTTGCATTAATATAACATTTTCTGAAGTAAATCCAATACTATCTTTCTTTTAAAGCATATTTAACAGCATTATTTTAAAATGCTTTAGTTATTGCATTTATGCACATGTACCTTCTAAGAAAATTTAATAGTCTTTGTTTGTGTGCAAGTTATCTTTGTTATATAATTAAGAAAAAATTTTAAAAATAAAATAACAATCGACAAATCTAGCCTAAAACATTATCAAGCTTCGATTTTTCAAACTAGAAGTTTTTCCTATCTATTGTCAGCCTTTTGGCTTTATTAATTGAAAATATTCTTTTTAATAGTTCCAGTTTTTTAAGCTATAGTATTATGGCCTAACAAATAAATAATAATTAGCATCTTTTCAAAAATGTTTATAGCTACAAATTGGGGATTTGTAATTATCTATACAAATTGCAAATCTCAGATTTTAAATCAAAGATATTTTTGAGAAGCTATCAACTTTGGGAAAAGCATAGATCGCCAAACACTTTAAGGGTAAAATAACAGATATTATTGCTGTTTCTAAACTATGCGAATAAAATAAATTTAATGAACAATTTATTTAAAAATGTACTTTGTTAAAATTACTAAAAATAATTTTTATAATATCTTTTTTTTTGCTTTTTCTCTTTTTAACTATATAATTTATTAATATAAATATTTTGCAATCATGAAATCATTTTTAAGATCACCATCAAAAGGCGACATTATACAGGATTTAAATTTAATTAAATAAATTGGTTTTCTGGCAATTAGTATTGTATAGTATTCCATCAACAATATGCGAGCATTAAAAAAAATCTAATTTTAACAAATGGAAAGTTAACTGATAAAATGATTGCAAAATTCCATCTTGGCTAAACACGAAATATATACAGTTAAGTAGAATGTTAAAAAAAAGTTCCACATCAAATAAATATCGCATTACTTTTTTTTCTTTAAAAAAATTCTTAAAAATATGCACCGCCACAAGTTGAAGAGAAATTTCAAAATTTTAATTCGGCTATTCCTGCAATTTCGACCCAAAGCCAGAGCTGGTCTTGCTTAATAGGTATGTGTGAAAACTATATTAATTAACCACCCTATTTTTCAGAAAATTTGCTCCACGGAATAATTATATATTATTTTTTTTTCTTTCTCCTGTTTACAAAGGAAATTGAATTAAAAAAAATAACAACATAGAGTTCAAAAAAAAAAAAAAAAAACTGAAGATTTTTTGATATTTTTATTTTTATAATTTATGAAAATAAGGCTAAACTTTTTTATCGCTTTGTATTTTATGTAATCTGCATTTGAATTTTTATTAGGATAGCGAAATTAAATTCAATAATACAGAAGTTTCATTTAATAAAAATCAAAGACTAGGCTGTAAAAAAAAAGACAGTATACATTTATTCCATTTTTAAAGATTTTAAGGACTTTAAACTAACAAGGAAGAAAAAGTTCTCAAATTTTTAAAGTTTTGTGCTTCTTAAAACGGTACCTAGACCATGCACCCTGTTTATCTCATTCTAGTAAAGGTACTGTTGAAAGTTAAGGGTAAAAAAGTATTTTAAGCAGAACTCAACAGGAATAAGTGGTCAAATCGGCGGAACTCCAGCTCTGTACATAGCTAAGGCCATACTAAGTCTTCTACGGGAGATCAAACAAATCAAATCAAATTTCAGAAAGAAATATTCTTCGTCAATTTTCAAATAATCGTTATATAAATAGTTTTAAGTAACAGATTTTGTGCAATTGAAACAGAAAATTGCTTATAATTCGAGTGAATTTAACTTTGTATAAACTGCATATAACTTGGTAAAATGTTAGTTTCAGTATATCACGCATAAAAAAATTACAAATTTAATTTAAAAATAATTTTTAACAAAAGCGTTAAAAAAATACGAAACTTTTCTTAACATAATCTAATTGATAATAATACTAAGAATTTCATTTAGCATTTTTTTAGAAACATAAAGCACTTATTTTTAAAGAAATTAAAAATATAAATGTTAAATTTATAAATTTAAAAATTATTTATTAAAAAAATGTAATTTATTATATGTATTGCAATTTAATACTTACTAGCTCTTACCCACGACTTCTTACGCGTGGAAATTTTGATGCGTGTATGTGAGAACTGACAGTCTAATCACAATGTAAAATGTCATCAAAACCGTATACATGCATAAATTTTCAACGTCAATTGGAGCAACGGAAAGACGTGAGTTTTAAGCACCACGAAATGCAGATTAGAAAATTTTAATTTCAATTCATTTATTCACTTCTGAAGGAATCAAAAGATCTATTAATTAACAATGTTTAGTTTTAAATTTATCATACAGTACGCAAATAAACAGAATCAATGAAATAACCGGTCGAAAACATGTTACGTCTAACCTCATTAGCGTGGGGGGGAAAACTACTTAAAAGCTATGTATTTGAAACTATAACAGTACTTTTAAAAATCTATTCGAAAATGGCAAAAGGAATATGTACAGCAAGAAAAAAAAATCAAGAGAAATGAACAGGAAATATATTAGCACAAGAACAGCGTAAGAATTAAAAAATTAATAAACCTTCCTTTAGAATTGTAAGATAATATTAAAAGGAAAAACGGAAACAGAAAAATAAAAACAAACGATTATATATATTTTTTAATTTTTTGTTCTGATGAATGATGCTTTCTGTCGGGAAATCCTAAAATAAATTATAAAGAATTCCATTAGATAAGATAATATTAAAAGAATACCGGAAATAGAAAAATAAAAACAAATGATTCAAAAAGCTCAGGCAGATGTTTTCAGTTGTTTTTATTTTTTGGCGGAAAATTTAGTTTTTAATTAATAAAAAATTAACCACTCAATTAACCGGAATAAAAATTAGCCTATGTTCTTTTGTAGACTATAATCTATCTCTGAGCTAAATTTCATCCAATTTCCTGCACCCGTTCTGGCGTGATTGACTTACATCATCCATCCATCCAAACTTTCAGATTTATAATAGCAGTATAGATAAAGTTCAATAGGTTTAATATTCCGAAATTAATGTAAATGTTTGATTTTTATTTAAATGCTTTCGATTGCATGGTCTTTCTAATCAAACGATAGCCAAAGTTAAATAATTTACAAATATTATGAAATATTTAAGTAATTAACAAAGATATATGGATAACGTGGAGTTCCAAAACTTAAAGAAAACATAGGCCTATGACTTTAATGACCCGTCTCTGCCCACGACTTAGGAAGTTCTGCTATCAATCAACCAGAAAAGTTTATTTGCTTTTCAATATTAAAGCTTTAAAATGAAAAATCTACGATTAAAATCGCCATGTCATATTCGACTAATATCCAAATATATCGTTGAGTCCATCCTCTTCTCACTTGCGCGAGCTGCATACGGAATGGCGTCTCCCACTCCCCTCTCGAGTGTTGTTTTTCACCATTTCTTGCCACTTGCTCGGTATTCCAGACAGCCGGCAAACATAATTTCAGGGAATCGATTTCTCTCTGTCTGGGGTCACGTACACAACGACCCCTGCGGGACAACAACCAGGGGTTGGGGAGACGTAATTGGGCACTTTGACACCCGCCTTTTCAGTCAGGAGCTATTTCGAATGCTCTCCGCGAATTTTGTTCGCACCTATTCCACAATGAGACTGTAATTTGAAAGTGATACCTATTTATTTGTAGCCAGAAACCTGTGAAATTTGAAACTGGGTGGTATGCCTCCTCATCGGGTGCGAATGCAAATGTGGCCCCGTCTGAAGCGCCGGTCCCTCTTCACTTGTTGAATCCTTGTTTCCGGGTGTGTTAGTTTGTAATTTTCTTCTATTTTCTACCGCTTTTCTGACTGAATGATTGCTTAATTTATAGGAACTGTTTGGATCTTTTCACCCCTAGAAGATCAGATGGAACTTCCGGTGCAGACAGAATTTTTATGCTTGTAAAAAATATAGAGAGAGCGAAAATAAAAAGAACCCGTTAAGAGCCTTTTTTAAAGATTTTTCCTGCATTTTTCTTCTTCTTAAATATTGTGCACATTTTCATTAACTTATGTAATTATATGCTGTATATAATTTTTACTAAATTTGTTCGGAGGGAAAGAAGTTAAATGGATAATGGGAATAAAGAGGTCCGAATTAGTATCACCATTGCATTTAAAAAATTTCTTACTCAGTTCATAAAACACCACCAAATTAAAGAAAATAATAATTATTAAGTTTTATTAAGTTTATAATTGAATTTTTTAAAGTTAAAAACATGTCTTGGTCTGATTACCTGTTTGTAATCACTAAAGTCATTTCAGTTTCCAGTAGTAAGATTATCAACCAAAGCAACAGACTAAAAGGCGACGCGAATGTATAACATTTTTAAAATGTTTATATTCTTGGCAGTTAGAGAAAAAATTTTTTATATATAATGTTTAAATATATATATTTTTATATATTTAAAATATTTTATATATAATTTTATAATTTTTTATATAAAGTTTATTAATATAAATATATTTTTTATATATTTATATTTAATAAATAGTATGATGAATGCAATTTAAAAAATGACTACAAACAATTATGCTTTTTAAAATTTAAATATTTTAAATGAAGAATCTTCTGCATATTTTCGAAAACACGTAAAATAATCCTCTTCTATTTTGAATACAAATTCTTACTAACAATTATAATACTCAAAATAAAGAATGCTAGATAGGTACGGACATTAGAATCAAACTATTTTTTAACAGCAGATTCATTTTTATCCAAAAAAATAACATTTCTTCTCCAGGTCAATGTCACCGTTATTGGCTAAAGTAGCATCAAGAAGCTTTTAATATAATAAACGCAGCATTCTCAGATATTCTCTATTGTAATCGCAACAAGATTTCCATACAATGAAATATGAAGTTAAGGATAATTAATGAAAATCTAAATTTACGCATGGGAGTAAAACAAAGTCAAGAATTTAGATTAATTTAGTCCTTATTTTCACCTTATGAAGCAAGAAATAAGAAATGATTCCTTTCTAATTATTGTTTTAGTTTAAATTTCTAACTATTGGTTCATACGGTTCCCACAACATGAAAATATATTTTATTAATAATTTATATTTTCATCGCTGTTTCCTTCGTTTATAGATAAATATCTCCTTTTTTATTAGTTGTGCCATTTTAATAGAGATAATATCTGTTATCAGCAAAATTGTGATGTTCTAACATTTACCTCAAATGTGTTTTATTCTTTTGAATTGAAAAAAGGAAGAAAAAAAAAGATCAATCGAAATATTTCTATTTTTCTTCATTCAAATTAACAATTTTTCAACGAAACAATGCGGAAATATAGATAACAGTGATGCGATTTATTACAATGTTATTCAATTTATGAACTCCCTTTTTCCCGTATCGCTTTGAAAAGTTTCTTTTCAAAGAAGCCACGAAAAGCTATTATAAATATACTGCAAAATCAGAAGAAAAAAAATATTTCACTGTGTAATATTTTTAAGCTGATCATTAGGGGAACTTTTCGGGTATACTGAAATTTGCTTTCAAAATGCATTTGTCACGGTTCATTACATTCTCCTCTCATTTTTACAGTTTATTGACCGAAAAGAGATTTCGTAAATCATCTCTTTTATTTTGATAAATGATTTTTTTCTCTATATTTGTATCCAAAATAATTGCAGATAGTAAAATTTAATTAAAAAGAACTTTGATTCTGTTTGGAAAAATGTATACAAACTAAATTCATTGAAATAAATAATTTTTTGAGAAAACAGCATCAGTAACTACGTTTTTGAAACTGCTAAAATTATATCTCATTGGTTTTATAAATGATAATAACTATAAATTTTAATTATTGAATTATTTCAGAAAGTCATTTTTAATTGCCTATCAGTCATCCACTTAATTCACATTTAATATCTAATTCGTGCAACCACGGATCAGTTTCTCATTTTACAAATCATATTCAAAGAGATCTCATGAACTTTGCTTCATTTTTAAAAAAAAGCACCTGATAAGAGGCCATATTTTCTCTTTTGCGTACTTTGTGAGGAAACAATGGATCAAACAGACTTCCTTTTTCGATGAATTTCGGAGGAGCACTTAAATTAAAATTTTTACTTATGGGAGTTCAAGCAGTTTCAACAGAACATCTTTTGTAAAATTGGGAAGGAGAAAATAAAAGAAATTGCTTCCGAGGAGAAAAGTTTACTATCAAATAAACTTGGAAGTCCATACGGAAAATTAAAAATAAACATAAATAAAAGGAATAAAATTAATGGAACTGGAAAAAATCTTCCAAGTTTTTCAAGTTTTATAATTAATTATTAATATATAATTTTTAAAAGTGTTATATTCAGTTGTAGGAAATTGTTAAAAAGGGATGCCTCCGAAAATTTATTCATTTTTACCGAGGATTTATTCTTGTAAATTTATCTAAACGGAGAATTAGTTTTGTAATGTAACAATCTCCAAATTGTTCCATAACAGTGTTTTTATAGTTCTATTTCTAATCTTTCTTTCATTCTGAAATATTTACTAATCTCTACTCTCTATTACTAATAATGATGAATGTGTGTGTTGAAGCATTAAAGGCAATACCTCTGGACATATAGCCACTAAATTTGGCACGTGTATTCCATTGAGGATAAAAATGTGCAGTTCAGGAAGGTTCGTTTGAAATTTTAATTAGAATTTTACTTAAATAAAAACTGAACTGAATTTTTATGCTTCCCTATGAGAACTTCCAAAAATATTATTGCATAAAAATGAATTTAGCACCGTTTCAAAAATTTGAAAACTGTGTTTCTAATGATACCTATTTAATTTTCGTACAAATTTTTCCTAAATTTTGGTAATTTTTTTAAATAAATGATTTTATTTCCTACAATAAAATACATTGTCGCCCTAAAATTCAAAGAAATTTCATACATTTTCATCATTTCATCTAATCGCGTGATTTTCTTCCATCTTTGAAAGTTAAAAGGATTCTGGGCAATATCTATATAGGCTGTAAGAGAAATAAAATAGCAAATTTATAGTATTGTAAAATTTAGAAGATAATGAACCCTGCATCTACGTTTTTAATAGTTATATGATGTCACGATTCTATAAATTTCATAAATTCATGCTCATAGTTAACATAATTTATGGAAAACAATTAAAATAATACAAATTTAATGTCCGAAGCTTTGGTAGAATTATGGATATGGCGTTATATCTTTACGATTTAGCTGAAACTATATATAGCCGATGTCTCCGGTCAACTAGTTGATCGCCAAAGGCGAATAATTTAAATAAACACAAAATTAATATTTCTTTATAACATTCTGCATTATTTCTCAAAGTATGCTTTTTTGAGTTGACACTCCGTTTCCATACTGCATTCGTTTACAAATTATCGAAATTATTTTCAATTCATCGTTAAATTTTCAAAGTGGAAATTAGTTATTAAAAAAGAGGGGTTTTTTGGGGTTTTAAGTGCTTATTGGGTCTAAAAAAATGTTAAAAGATGTTCCATTATGCCGTTAAAATAATTATGGTCTCTTATTAATTAAGAAATTGTGATTATTATGTATTCATTAAGAAACTGCTAAATTTAAGTAAATCATTTTTAATTATGGAAATCTTCTTCTTCCAGTACTTTATTCATCATTTTTAATTATTTTATAAAAATATATGACGCATAAAAACCTCGTGGAGAATTTATTTATCCCATTGTTTTTTCATACAATTACGAACCTGATATAACCCTTATAGTTGTATAATGTATTTAAATTATTCCGTAAGCCTTTTCTCTAAATTCAGTTTCATATAAATTGAAAATTCAATTTAATTTTTGCGGAAGCCAAATTGATTTAAGCCTTTCAATGAGTATTGAGTATTGAACACGGAACATTTGCTTCAATTTTGGCAGAAGTATGACAGATTTAAGCTCTTGAACTTGAAATGTGGTAAAAAAAAAAGCTTCCCGGTTCCAACAAACCAATTCCCGAACTATTTTAATCCTTTTGTCACACTTTCCAGAAGAGAGAAAAAAACCCGGCCAATTAGTACCCTGTCTACCAGAGGTCGATGTCTGTGTCGTTCACAGAACTACTTTTAACAATCGGGTGTTTGACTTTCTTCTTGCTTTTGCGTGATCCGTTACATCTTGATCCTCAAACAGGCCTAATGGCTTCACAGCACTTCGGTTATGCATGTGGAAAGGGTCAATTAGAATCGAACCACCGGACAGAAGGGAGAGAAAAAAAGGACGGGGTAGCCCCATGAGCCGTTTTTTCCCAAGAGTGTTGTGGCGCCGTGTCTTGTAGGCGACCGTCTGCGGTATGTGATGTTAAACAATAACAGTCCCCGCAGTCACGAAGACTTTTATCATTTGGGTGCTGCTCACCGGATCACTGCACATTAGACAGTGCTCCACAAAGGACATTGAAATTGAAACCGAAATTCCAACGAGACGTATTAAAAAACCATCGAACTCTGCAATGGCCAGGAGTCGAAGGCATTGCCGCGTGTTCTTTTCGCTCGTACGGATCAAAAGAGCCATAGGTCGACTGGGTGCCTGAATTCTTCAAAACAAGCACTAAAACCAGCGAAAAAAATTTAAATAAGGATTTTTATTACTTTCTGGAACGAGATGAAGACAAAGCTGCATTATCAATTCTTAACATGGTTTGATTGCTAACAGCGTCTCGAAGGATACCTAACTATCCAAATGATAGTGTGTGAGAGAGAGAAAGAGAGGGTGTATGTGTGTTTTGTACCATATCAATTTTCATCGATATTTATGTTATGACAGTAAGATAAAATTATAAATAAAAGGAATAAACAATTTTATACCTTGGCGGATATGTTATGTTAGGCTACAAATAAAAAACCATATTTTAATGTAAAAGGAAAAGCTTTAAAATGTTTCAAACGTAAATATGTTATAGCTCTTTTTACTTAGATAAAGATCGAACATTTTTATTTAGAAAAAACGAACAAGGCGCAATGGAGTCTGTTTCTTGGAATGATTTTTTTTCTTTGAAGATCCGATTAAAATTTTAATTAGTTAAAAAATTGAGTGATTTTTGATACTTTTCCATGATTGTTCTAAAAAATATTATGGAACAAAAATAATATTTACGACATCTTAAAATTCAATAATCTATCTTGTTAATCATACCAATATTTTGTTACATTTTTTTTAAATTTATTGCAATTTAAAAATTATTTTTGAGTATATTGAAAAGCAATATTTTTCATTGTTACACTGAAAGTCATATTATTTTCATCGTTTTTACAATTTTTTATTGCTGGAGATTTTTTGCCATTGTTAGCAATCAAGGTAAAAGGATTCAATTTATTGTTCCCGTTACCAGTAGATTTCCTCTTAAAATTTACGGCTAATAAAATCTTTGCTTTTCGTTTTACGTTTGTAGGAATTACAATTTATGTTTTAACTTCAGAAATATGTAGATACAAAGTTGTTTTAAAATCAATCATTTTTAAATATTTCTGCTCATTTCCGTACAATAACTGAAAGTCTAAAAATATATAATTGCGGTTTTAGTTTGAGAGTTTGCTTTGTTATAACAGCCCACTAATTTTTATTGAATAAGTAAAAAAAAATATTAAAAACATTTTGTAAATTCTAGAATATATTTAATAATGCATATAAAGAATTTATTGGTAAATGATTCTAATTAATAATCACAAGTTTAATGAACATATTCCGACTCAGCAAGCAAGTTATTAAGTTAAATGCCCATAATCTGTTTCATTTATATTAAATTTCAAATTTTAAATGGCTTTGCAGAAAATTAGAGAGCATATAGCATAATGAAGAAAACAATAAAAGGCTTATAAATTGAAAAAATTAAATTTCTATCAAAATTGGAAAAAACATTCGAGGGGGCATTAAATTGGAATTTCTGGTTATTAATAATCCCCAAGATCAGAAGGTCATAAATAGCGGCTAGTTAAATAATATCTCTTATTCGCACCTTAATAATAATTTTGCCACTAATTTAGATATTAAATGGATTATTACCTTTTCTAATCTCCTCGAAATTTCCACTGCACCGAGTTAACACCCTCTTTATTAGGCCATTTAGAAACAACTCGATCATTTTTTTTCACGAATCTCTCACACAAATCCATTCCATTTCCACACTTCCATTTCTCATAATCTCAAGGCACAAATAAAGGGCATTATCAACTACCCATCCTCATTTCAGTATGGACCAGAATTTAAAATTACTCTTTAAACAGAATTGCGCCTTTTTTTTTATCTAGAAAAAAAGTCGAAAGGAAATGCCCCTTTTAGTGTCACGCAATCTATAACGTCTCCTTTCACTCTTTCGTGTTCGAAAAAAAAAGATATATATGACAAGCGAAAACGCTAGTTTGGGTCTTTAACCTAGTATGACAACAAGTTGACTTAAGCATTTTGCAACGTGATAACCTTGTGGTATACAGTATTGCTTGTTGCTGAAATCTCCCCCTCGAAAACAGTTTCTCAATCCTGATTGATTTATTGGTTTAATAAAGTTGTATGAAGAATTCACTCTAATTAGAGACCGTTAATTATTTCGAAATGTCCATCATATTTATATTGATTAATGCTCATCAAGTAAAGACAATACCCTGTATTTTAAAGTATAGCATCCTTTAATGTTATTGTTTAAATCAATTTCGGAGGAAGTAAGGAGAGAAAATGGAAAGTTCATTGCCATCAGGGCAGTAAATTATAAGTCTAAGAAACATCCTTTAAATGCCAAAGTGGGGATATTGGTTTAAAAAATGATGGTAATCGTGGGTTTCGTGGTAGGCAGACTTGCGCACTATTTCCTTGCCTTAAAGTTAAACATGAAACATTTCAAAATGTATGGGGTAACATACTATAATTTATTGATCAGAAATTTTAATTTATTAGAGAAAAAGTGCGTCAAATACAAGCTTTGACAAAGACAGGAAATTGACTGGTTGATACTTTTCAATTAGAGCTTTGTCAAAAACGAGATATCAAAATCAGTTGATACTTTACATTAAAGCTTATTTCTTAGTTCACTGAAAGATCATAAGTAAACTAAATATCAAAAATTAACTTATTATGATAAATACTAAGATCATATCTCACCATCTTATGTTAGACACATGAATTTAAAATGTTCGAATGTCTACAATATAAGGGGAATGATAGAGAATATTTTTACGCCCCTCCAACCAACGTGAGCACAATACACTACAACGTTTTTTACATCTGGCAGATTTACATAATTGACATGCCTTCCATTTTTAAAACTCCAAAAAAGTTTGAATTCAAACTTTGAATTCTCGGGCTGTCATCATGGTATATTGGTTAAACTATTTTAAGAATATTTGTATTTATATAAATCTTTTTAGTGAAAAATGTTTGTATATTAAATTAAATTTACTCCACATACAAACATAAACAACCTTTGAATTCTGTGTAAAGCACGTTATAAAATAAAATTATTTTTTATCTCTGTTTCCCCAAATATTTGTCTTTAAACATTATCATATTGTGTAAGTCAATTTCGGTTGCTTTTGTTTTTAGCATAACGCTTTAAGGACTATTACATGGAACCATACAACTCGATTAAATCGACGTCTTCCAACGCGCATGACTGTTCAAAGTTGGCACAGGTTTTCTTTTTAAGAATAATTGTACAGAAGAAAAACGCTTTAAATTTAAATTTATGAGCAATAAAGTAAAATTAAATAAATAAATCATAAATTATCATTTACTCAACAAAAAATATATACATAAAAATAACAAATTAACAATGATAAATTAAATTAAAATAATAAATAATGTAAAATTAATGGTCATTAAATAATTTTGAAATTTAATTTACCGTTGAGAAAATATGTAATAAAATATTCTGTTCTAATATCACTCCCTTGTTGTAGTCTGTGGTTAAAAACTACAGCGTATTTCTGGCCCGTTGTGGCAAGCAATTGTCATGCACCTACGACAATTGGTCAAAAAAATCTTAACTTAGGTATGAGAAACAAGGAATTATGGGAAAAAATTCGACGGCTTTGAAATGTCTATAAAACGAAATTGTTATAGTTATCTCGTTAAGAGGAAGTTGTTGATAAAAGCGATAAAGACAATAAAGTGATATATAATTGATATATATTGAAGGGAGGTTAGTTCCTTCCTTCTTCACTCTGGGATAAGGAAGCTATAAAATTTTAAATAGGAAATACATTGTTTCTTCCTAATCTTTGTTAGAATCTTAGGAAAGTTATTATTATATGATAAAATAAAAGTTATACCCCTCTCCGATATGCTCCTTAATATTAAATAATATCCTTTGGTTAACAGCATAAGTAAAAGTTTCTTTATAACAAAATGGGGAAATCTATGCGCAAATGGATGCGTCAGTAAAATTCAACTAAAAAGGTGTTAATACACAATATTTTAATGATTTCAAGATGATACAATCTAATCAATCTACGCAATATTGTTGGAAATTAACTGCATAAGTCATCCAACACTTAATTAACATTAGTTTATTCTGAACTGTTTTTAACTCACAAAACATATAATGTATTTTAAAATATCTTACATTTCTGTACGGATAAGGAATTACAGATAAAGAGTAATCTTATTTTAATAATAATTATTCAATTAAAAAATTATCAATAAAAATATCATTATTTTTTTCTCTTATTGGATAATTAGAAATAAATATTTTTACCAGCAATTTTCAAAAAATGACGACCGTAAAATCTGTGTCACACACATTTCAAATCATATGGAAATGAAGAGAGGGAAAACGCCTCCAGAAACTCGACGGAATGAGAAGTAAACAGTCATTAGTATAAACACAATTATAATCGTCAGCTTTTAGTAATTAAATCACAGCCGTGAGTCAGATGAATCCTGAATTGCCCCGCATTCGCAATAGACACCAGCAATTTTCGTAAACAAATTCGAAATGCATAGCATTACTCACATTATGTATTTATCCATAAAGTAAAGGGCGTTTTAGAGATCGAAGTGGGAGAGCTCAAATGATGGATTCCATCATTTACATATATCCATTCAAAAATATTTCACGATGCATAGATAATCGTCAAAAATAATTATATATACAATGTGTTTTACCTAGCGTGCTATTCTATTATAAACCTATAAACATTTTACACAACATATACATTTTCGGTAAAAATGCGCTAAGCAATTTCAGATCATAAATTCATAAAAAAAGGTTTGCAGATTTAAAAGAAGTTAAAAGAAATCTTTACTTGAAAGAATTACAAAATACACATAACAAAATACACATTTTTTAACCGCATACTAAACAAAATGTAGATCAACAACTTTGATAATTCCCTATCATTACAAATTATATTTAAAAAAATCTGTATTAATAAAGCAAATGACCATGAAAAAATATATAACCTTTTAACAAAATGCCTATAAATTAACGCACGTATCGGAAGTGAAGATAAAAATTTACAAACAGTTAAGATTTAATTTTATATATACATATAACACGAAGAAGTGTTAATAAAAGTTGTACATAATTCTGAACGGAATAATAAAAAAAGGCAAAGAAATGACAAATAAAACAAAAAGAAAATTTTACTAATTTATTGCTTTTTGACATAGCTGTCAATCATGTTGAAGCATTTATCCAATTTCTTGTTCAGTTTGAAAATCCATGTGTTATAAAATGTCATTGGTTGTGAATTGACTCGTTTTGTGCATCCCGTTTGGCGTCATTGTCAGAATCAAGCTTCTGGCTAAAAAGGAATGTATTCATTGGTTCAAGCTGATGAAAGCTTGTTGATTCCAAGACCATGCTTACAGTGGGGGTCTCCTAACTTCCCAACCGAGTCTTTGCAATTTTGCACAAATGTGGGAAGACTTCCTCGGATCTGCAGAACATTTCGAACTTTATTCTTCCAGGCTTTAAAATCCCTCAATATGGAAGACAGTTACGTTGAAAAAGAGTAAATCGTCAATATTTTCATATTATTAATCATTGAATATTTGTTTTTTTTTTCTAGAATTATGTATTGATTTTCCTTCGATGTATGACCATTACACATTTCTTTCTCTATTTGCCCTTGATATCTATGAATAATTCTGACAAATGTGCCCTGGGGTAATCGGCAGGTATATCGATAATAAGTTTATGGTACTTACGTATTAGACCGTCGATCTTTATCACCAAATTTGAAGGCGTCGCCAATGAGTTGGCAAACTTCAAATAATATGGAAAAATCGATATTATTTTAAATATTGTTCAAATCTTAACTGTCATCCATTATTTTGCCGATTTCCTTGGCGTCGACGGTTTACAGGCCAAATTTCAATCCGTCGCCAATGAGTTACTAAACAATTGGCGACTGTTGGTGTCGACGGTCTAATAGGTAAGTACCAAGTTTCTTTCCCTTTTTTCAATTTTTTTGGAGGGGGGATGGCCCCCAGCAATAAACACTTTACATGAATATATTGTTTTATTGTATTAAAGCTGTGTTCAAAGCCTGGGTATAAAACAAAAAAAGTAGTTTCTCTTAGTGTATCTTTCTAAAACAGAGGGGTTTTTTTTGCAGAAGCATTTAAGCAAATATTATTATGAATGAATAAGCATTTTCATTGGATAAGTATCTCAAACCCCCAAGAACATTTTTATTTGATTGATTTTTCAATTAATATTAAAATTTCATTCAAAAAAAGATTTTAAACTTGAATCATTCTTTTATATTGCAGCGTCGATAAAAAGTTTTTGATACTGCTTTTTCACAAACATTACCAAATAAGCATTTATATCATTGAAATAAAATATTCTTCAATCGAACATAATTGCATAGAAATAAAATATTCTTCAATTATATAAGTTCCCGATTTAACCTTCTTAAATCGGGAACCAGAAATTACGTCTCAATTATTCATAGTTTTATATTTGCTATTTTAGATTGATTTAAATTGTGCAGAGATGCGATGTTTCTGAACAGTAATTCATCCTCTGATAGAGTAATTCAGATGTTCTATGAATGTATAAATCAAGATGGGGTTTCTAAATATTATCCTTTATTTCAAGTGTTGTATCGTTTCATAGCAGTGTAAAGTAACTTTTATCAAAGATCTCGGCAATTTAAAGCATGTTTTTGAATTTAGAATTTAAAGTCATTCCCATGTACAATTATAGAAATATTATAGACTTTTTTAGCACATTAATATTATCAGTAGTTGTTGTCCATCTGCATATTATCACAATTGCATCTCAAAAAAGCAGTCAAACGATTGTAATGTCTTTTTGATACTTTTTTTCATTTTACAACTTTGTCATCTAATACCTGACTGCACTTCGTTATACATCGATACTAATACTGTTTCTGTAGAAGTCTTAAATATATTTTTAAATAAAATTGTCGCTGCATATTTGTAGCACATCCCTTCAGCATTAAGAGATCTATGGCAAATTAAAGATGTTTTCAATACAAAAAATCCCGTGATTTTACTTCTACAATGCCATAATACAGTCAATAGTATTATTAAGGTAGTTTTTATATAACAATCAAAAATAAACAATTAAATTTAGAAAAATACCTTTTTATGTTAGCTTAAAAGACAGTGATTTTAAAGCGATTGAATTTTCAAAATAATCCGTTTCGTGTAAAAAAAATTAGCAAGCAATGATCTGAGACTTAAAGATGAATATTGTTAATCTTAGTGGCTGTTTTATAAAAATGATGATGCAAGTTTTTATAACTAACAAATCTAGATTTGATTTCTGCTCAAGGCATAAAAGATGACTTGATAAAATCTATTTGACATAGCGAAACATAGACCGAGTGTAAAAAGTACTTTTATTTCATCTAAAAAGCACGATGTGTATTGAGGAAATTTTCACACTTTTCAGAGCTTTTGCAACTCCTAATAACCGATTGCGAGAAGGTTGCTTAACAACTTCTAGATCCTTTTATCGAGAGTGAAATGTTTGCAACACCCATCGGATGCTCATGATTAATGAAGAGACCATAAAAGCAGGTCAAGCTATTCGATATTATCGGTTACTTTATACGAAATGCGCTTAAGTAATCACATCAGACTTATTCGTTAATTAAATAGAAAACTTAATGATAAAGCACATTTTCCTCAATGGACCTGAATTGTTTACTCTCCTATAGTAAAATAAAAATCAAATTTTGATTTAAAATAATTACTTGATACAAATATAAAAGTACAGAAAATTTTAGTTACTGTAACTATTTCTGAAATTAAGCTTGTAAAATATTGCAAAAAATGTGGTATAATTCCATTTATTAAAATTATCCGATCAGATCGATGAATCATCAAATAAACGGATTATTGAATGTTGAAGGAAAAAAGTTATTTCTTAGAATAAAAAAATAAAGGCAGAAATTTACTTATAATTCGATTTATATATAAAAAAACTAATAATTCCTCGACAATAATAATAATATTGCTACAATTTGTATATATTAATCCTTATGCACTTCGGCAGATCGTTGGTCCAATTCTTCCAGTTTTCCAACGTTTTCAAGAGAACAAATAAAGAGCGTTAAAGAAAAATAATTCTCTGAATCTGAATATATACGACATTACGCTTTTGACAACGTAATCAATTGAGCAAGGCTTATGCTTGCATTGTTTTTGTTTTCAAGCTCTGATGAACTTAAAAAAAGACAAAAGCAGGGAGAAAAATAATTTTATAGTCCAAAGTTTTGTTATAATTGAATGAAGACATAAGTAATTATTATATTGGTAGATTGAATACTTTTATCTTCTTTAAGAAATGTCCCCGATTTGAACGATTTGAGAAGAAACTAAAACCACTCGGCTTCAAGTCTCATTCTTTGGAAATTTATAATAAATTAATCTTATTATTCCATTACTTATTATATTTTCGTTATTATTACTTCAGTTTTTAACCGTTATTTGAAAGTTTGTTTGTGTTTGTGTACGTCGCTGTCATATAATCAAGAAAAAAAAGGCAAAATAAAGTTAAGTTATTATTTTGTTAAAGTATTTCTGATTAGGTATTCGAATCTTCTTTGAATTGCTTGTTTGTGTTTTTTTGTTTGTAAGATGCAATAAAAGTTGTCACAACATACTGTATTTATTCACTGACAATTAAGAAGTGTTGGCAGCAGCAGATACGGTGGGTTGACATTGGTAGATATCACTCTCTTAGTAATTCCTCTTGACTTCAAATAAAGCCGAAAATTCCTCGTCCTGAAATCGAAATTCTGAACTTTCTCTGATCGTGATGAGAATCCGAATCACGTCACGATTCACAGTTTTATTACCTCCCGAAAGGCCTCTCCACTGGAAAGCAGATTTTGTCCTCATATTAAATCTCTTTCCATCAATATTTATAGGCCGGTGTATCATTTGTAAATTGCCGGATCCTGATAAAAATAATTATTCAAAACGTACAGACTGTCGAACTTAGAACTATCAAATTTGTCTCCTAATTACTTCTTTGGTAGCGAAGGGTTTGCGGAATAGTAACAAATAGAATGCAAGCATTGATTTTTCAACATTATAACTCATTTTTTATTTATTAAAAATTAATCAACATTTTCAAGTTTTTCCTTATGACTTCTAAGCATAAGCAAATAAAGCATGGTCCAATAAGCATGTTTGCATTCCTTTAAAATTTCATAATCTGCTTTTCGACAATACCCATTAAGAAAAAATAATAGAAAAATTCTTCTAGACAAGCTGGAAGGCAAAATATAGCTTCCTTTGCATCTTAGTTACTATTTAGCAACATAAATTGTTAATGTTAGAAAAAAAATATTAGGGAATAAAAATCACTTTTCAGTCCCTCAATTTAAGATATTGCTGTTATCAATGTTCTTTAAACATAAAAGTTGTTCGTCTTAACAAAGAACTAGTTTGACTAATTGGATTTATTTACATATCTTCAAAATTAAGAAAATTATAGTGAATTAAAAATTTCAACACCCCCATCATTTTTTCATTACGAACATTTACGAACTCGTCCGAGATTCTTACATTTCTATATAGGAAAGTAAAGGTTTTAAGTAAATTGAAAACCAAAAAAAATTATTATGATTATCTCGTTTGTATATATATAAACTGCTCTTCTAATAAATAAACTTTCTAACGAAGGGTGATTGAGTATTTTAGGGACCATGATCAGTGAAGAAAATGAAATTTTCCAAAATTCTTGTCTAGAACCATTGCAATAGACAGTTTTACTGAAAGAATCGACTTAAGAAAGATGAACCAATCTTAAAATATAACTGTCCTTCTAATATATAAACTTTCGAACGAAGGGTGATTGAGGATTTTAGGGACCACAATCGGTGGAGAACAAGAAATTTTACCGAATTCTTGTCTAGAATCATCGCAATAGATAGTTTTCCTGAAAGAATCGACTTAAGAAAGATGAACCAATCTTAAAATATAACTGCCTCTCTAATATATAAACTTTCGAACGAAGGGTGATTGAGGATTTTAGGGACCACGATCATTGAAGAAAATGAAATTTTCCCCAATTCTTGTCTAGAATTATTGCAATAGACAGTTTTCCTGAAAGAATCGACTTAAGAAAGATGAACCAATCTTAAAATATTATCATGCTGATGTGCTTCTGCTTAGGTATTCGAATGTCCTTACATTTTTTTCTGCAATGTTTTGTACGATAAAGATTGTCACAATCAATCTGTATTCACTAACACTTAATGAAGTGTTGACACTGGTAGAACAGATACTAATAATTCCTGTTGACTTCAAGCAAAGCCGAAGATTCCTCTTCTTATAATCAAAATTCAGAGCTTTCTTCGATCGTGATGAGAATTCGAACAATGTCACGATTCGCAACTTTATTACCTTTCGAAGGGCCCCTCCACTGGAGAGCAGATTTTACCCTCGCATTAAATCTCTTTCCATCACTTATCGCAGAATGCACCGAAATGAAATAAATTTGTAATGAAAGTAATTGCGGGAAGGAACGATAACAGCGCCGTAAAATGGAATCTTCCATTTCTCCATTTATTACTTTCGCCCGAAAAAGAAAATCAGAGTGACTATTGGACTGCCTTCATCAGGTCAGTGGTACCGGAGTGCGAGTCGCATTCCACACAACCATCCGAATTCCTCTACAGGTTAGAAAACACGATTCGTGACAGGTTTGTCGTACATTGTTTCCGAAATGGCTCCAATACCTCCTCTCGAAAATAATTATTCATCTGTAGTCTGCCGTTTTATGTCACAGCTTTTAAGAAAATGGCAGCGAATGACCGAAATTGGGCTGATAATTGCTATTCACTTACGGAACTTAATGTTTTTTTAAAAGCCTGTAATTGAGCTGTTTCTTACATCTGCTCACGAATGTTATCATATTAGCAAAGGAAAAAAGAATTTTTCTTATTTATATGTTTGATTGTCCTGGGCTATCTATCAACAATATTATAGTCTTTTAGAAATACTTACTGTGTGTTAATATTTTCATGTAAAGATTTTTTGGATTTCTGATTCTGAAATATGCAGCCTAGAATAAAGTAACACGTTATATCTTGAACTTATCAGTAAGGTTTTACTTGCATTTGTGTATTAGCAAGATCAGACAATAGAAAATATTTTTTAATTCATTAAAATAATTTTCCAATTTCTCTCTAATGTCTGCCACATTCTTGATTTTCTTATGAGTAATGTCAGGGTGAGCAAAAAACCAAAACAGATGTGAACTTCTGATTAAAAATTTTACAATTATGTAGAATTATTTACAATTTGAATTATATTCGAACTTACTTTTTACCTTTTTAGCAGAAAAATTTAATTTAATTTTGACAGAGCTTAAATTTTCTTGGTTCCGTGTGGATAGAAATTGTGGAAATCGCGTTAGACTTTGATGGCTGTATTAAAAAAATGGATATTTGATTGGATGTGAAAAAAATGGGCGACGAAAAAAATTGAAATTTGTCAAAAATGAATGTTTAATATCAGGAATTTTTATTAATTGATTTAAGAAATGAAAAGAATCATTTTCAAATCTCGCTGATTTTAATTGCGCAAATAAAGACTGTTCCTGAAAAATATCTTCAAATAAAGACTGTTATATGAAATTCATCAGAAAATATTACCGAAATTGCTTGATGGTTGAATTTAATATTAAAACAATATATTTAGGCTTTTTTAGGCAAAAAAAAACTTTTTTTATTTCTAAATCTAAAATCATCATGTATATCTCAAGTGCTCTAGGCAATCTCAAATTCAAAAATCAACAATCTTTTAAATGCAAGTAATGTAGAAATAGTGCTATACATTCCTACGAATACACTGGTGCAGAAAATTGTAAGAATTGTTAACTTTTGGTTGACTATCTCTAAAACTGTTCAAATTTTAAAGCTAGTTGTTATGTGCACAAGTTGTGATAATACAAAAACTTTTATAGAACAGTTATGGTTCATTTGCATGACCTAAAGCATGGGTCATCAACGGAAGAAAATATATAACAGATGCTATAAAATGGGAGAAACTAAGTTGTTCATGAAGATTCTGGCCTTCTCTTGCAATACAGAGTTAACAATGTAAACTCATGCTGGAAGGTAGGTAATTTATGAACTTTCATAACAGTCGCTCTCATTCAGAGTGCAGCTCAAAAGTGTTTAAAAGACTAGATAATTCAAGAGTAAGTGCGGGGGACGAATTAAAGTTGCTTTTTCTAGTTGGTTTCAGATATTTTGCATGATTTCGAGGTCAGAAGATTTGGTTAGTAATGCCTACGGCGAATCCTATGTTTGTAAAAATTAATAAACCAAGTTAGTCCATTGCGAATGAATGCTGTCCTTCATAAGAATGCAGTTGGGGCTGACTTCCACCCAGGAAAGTCAATTAAATGTCTCTGAAATTTCATTCAGATATCTGTCTTTAGCCACAGACTATACCGTTCACTTTTAGAACACATTTAGAACGATATATAGAACACTAAAGTAGGAATCAGTTCAAGTTTTTTGTACATGGATGATTCCTGATTCAACTTCATGACTGATTCTTGAATGCGTTTTTCTAGGGAGACAAATAACCTAATGCTTACCAACATCCGATGTAGAAACCGACATTGTAGCGATGAGCGGGTCATCAGGTTGAACGATCACACAAATTTTCAGAGGCCTTGTGTAAGTTATCGGATATAGAGATGAGATTTTAGAGACTTCTTTTGTTTTTTAGGGCATAGATGTCTTTGATTTTCTTTTAATGAGCAACAATGATCATGGACATTGAACCCATTTGACTGACGAAATTCAGGAAAACGAGGAAATTCGGCAAAGGATTGGCTAGTATGTTTTCCATCATAATGAAGCAAGATAAGTTACTTTCTCTATTTCTGCAACGCCTTTGTTTATCTTTTTCTTTTTCTCCTGCAAAAATATTAAAACGAAGATTGAAATTTCCCCCGAACCATATACCCTAGAAGTCAATTGCATTCATAATTTAACAAATTACTTTGCAAATACCCGGGGTAAAAAGCCCATATAGAATTTGCAAAAATTTTAGAGTCACTTTTTCAAGGCACTGTTGCAGAAAACTGTTTTCTCTAAAATATTTTATCCAAAGCACATGCTTTCTTTTCTCTTATTTAGGTCTAACCATTACGTATTGTAGTCACTTCTCTGATTTACTCTCTTTGTTTATAATTACTCTTCCTGACTCTATATTAAACACCTACTCGTCATTGTTTTTCCATTTAGTCCTCTAACTGCTTATCTCGCGATTTCCGCCTCCAATCAATCTATTTTCTGATACATACTGTTTCAAGTATTTATCATCTATTATTGCATTCTTTAAAAAATATCATTCTATCATCGGGTAGCGTATAGTGATAATTCGCTTTGTTTGAAATACATGCAGACGTCACATCCAAATAATGATTTTTAAAAATTACATATCTAGAGGATTAAATGTATTTCCGTTGATTGATATGGAATAAATTCCATGGAAACACTTTTCCGTTTTTAGAATTAAGAGAAATATTTTTAAATAACATAAGCATAAAGTAATGGAATTTAAAACATTTTAACGCTTTCATATTCTGAACTCTTCCAATCTGTTTTTCCGGAATTTTGGATCACTTCTAAATTTTTCCTCTATATCAAAGTTTAAGATGTGCAGTTGCAGTAAAAAGTATGGAGGGCTTTTAAGGTGGAGACAATTTTAATATTTAATTGAAAATTAAGCCATTCTTGGCTTTTTTCTATACGATGCCCCGGCCTAAAAAAAGCAATGTATTTAATGAAATATCATTCAACAAAAGTTTGACGAATTTTCACAATTAATACCTCCTTAATAAAATAGTTTCGTAATTATATCTGTATATTTCGACGTTTTATCCGTTGACGTGTACACTCTATAAAGCAAAAAATCAAACAGATTAGAGGGACTGAATTTACTCAATGGTGCATTGGCAACTTGTCTCAAGAAAAGAGATATTCTCTTCAAATGTGTGTGTATGTGTATAAATGTTACATATTTTAAGCATTTATTTGGCAGATTAGAAAAAGAAATTGAAAATTTTAAACTTTGATTTATTTCATGAAGCAAGAAAGAAGCGATGAGATACGTCAGCCTACGTCGCAATACAAAAACAGAAAAGCCAAAATATATATATCTCTTTCACTGGTTTTATATTTTACTATGAAATTTTAATAGGGATTTGTTTGAAATGCATAGTCTTTGGCTAGGGAAATTTAGGCTTTAAAATGAGGTTGCAAACATTGAGGATTTTCATTTCACTTGGAGCTTGAGAAAATGCTGAAGAGAAAAGTTTTATAGAACGAGTGTTTAATGAATTAAATAAAAAATAGAAATTGAACTGGGAAATAAGAGACAATTTTAGAATGAAATTATTATGGATTAGATTAAGATAAAAATTAGTGTATTAATTAAGACTTAAATTAGATTAGGAGATATCATTATACACACACCATATATATACACAATTTCTTTATTTTATGTGAATGTAAGCAATTAAATTCAATGTTAACAGGGTTTTTTTTGTATCCGTAATGTCATTAGTACTGAATAGAAATATAATATATTGCGTATACTCACTTGGTTCCCACATTATTTGAAAATATTGCATATATTTTCAGAAATAAGAAGAATAAAATAGCGCATACGATAGACAAACTAACTTCATTAAACAGATAAGTTTAGGAAAGCAAATTTTTCGACCCTCTAATAGTTTCCCAAATTATGGTCTGGAACATCAAATACTCAGAGACAAGCCTTCGGTAGAGAAAACAATCTCGATCATTTTCCTTCACAAGAAAGGAAGCAAAATTATTTTTGACATTACATTATAAGTGCCTTCATTAAAAAATGTATATACGGAAGTTGACGCGAAATCACTTTCATCTTTTAAATAACTATTTAGGCTGATCATGTGCTATGTTTTGAATATTTTTGAGCAGAAACTTGTTGAGAGAACAATTGAGCCCCCCCCCCGGCAGCCCATGATATTACGTGAATTCTTAATAAGGGTTAATGACATGCAAAGCGTAAAACATGATTTTTGATGCCAATCTGATGGATACCTGAAGTCAAAATAACATTCTAAAACTTTATTATCACGTACTATTAGAAGTGGATAACAAATTTTGACTCCAAAACAAGCATCTCATGGGAAGCATCAATAAAACTTAGTCGTCAGTGATTTATCATTTCAATGTAGAATTCACCGACGGAACAATAAGTGTATTATAAATGTGAATTATTTTAAATAAGGGGTAATTTCAAAATAAATAGCGTTTCAAATTTTATAGAAAAATGGCTAACCGCAACTCATTTATCTGTAGTCAGTCATTTATAGAGAAATCCAAATAAAAATCAATTTCTACATAATTTTGGTTCATTGTCATTCCTGTGTTATGTAAATAGTTGTGGATTTGGACATTTTTTTTAAAAACAAGATGCAGAAAAAATTCGTCTCAAAATGAAATTTTTTAAGATGGTTAAAATTGCTTGGGGAATATTAAAAAAAAATCTTTTTGTTATTATAAATTATGGTCGATATATGCTACCATTTAAGAAGCAGGTGTGCATATTATGTAGAAATTTCTTGTAATATCAAAATTTCTGGACAGTACAATTCTTTCATTAGAGAACAGCCACTAAATTACGGAATAAAAGTTAGTATTTGTAAACTTCCCGTATTTAGATTTATGCTCTAATGTCAGCGCTACGTTTTGTAAGTTCGTGTTTATATACAGGGTTACAGTCCATAGTTGAACGAGCCTTCTTTAAAGTTGTCTACAGGGGAATCTATTGTTCAGATAGTTATATAAGAGATCAAAAAAGGGATGGGAAATTGTTTCAGCGAATAAAAAAAAGTAGTTCAAAATTCCATCACGAGGGGCGGTTTTTCAAATGAATTACACAATTCGCATATTTTTGACAAATTTAATTACAACAAAGCATGTTCGATAAGATGGCCATAATTTTCTGCTACTATCTGGAATCGTAAGACATCATGTCGTTGTTGTTGTTTCTTAGGACACTTGCGATGAGCAAGATCGCAGTGATAGTCAGCGATTCAGCCTAAAGAGCGTCTCTTGCTTTGTAGTAGCACCAACTAGGGTCAAGAGTACGACTTTTGCTACTCACTCATTACACTCGCTTGCACAACTAGGGGCCACATTCACACACCTTACAGATAGAACACAGAAGAACAACTATGTTCGAACCCGGGACGCACATATCACGGTGAATATTCCCTACCCCTATGCCAGGACGTTGGCAAGATAGCATGTTTCCCAGTTGGCCCCTGCAAGCACATCCATGCCTTTCGAGCACAATTTTCATGCAATATGGAACTCCTTCACACATTAGCCGTTGTGTAAAGGACTTTCTCCATAACCATTTTACAGAATAACATGTCAAATGCCGTCACTTTTGTGATCTGTGCCCCCCCCCTGGTCTCCAGACCTAAATCCATGTGACTTTTGGCATTGGGGACATTTAAAACATCTGGTAAGTCGTGATAATCCAAAAAACTTTACTTGATTTAAAAAGCAGCCCCTCACATCATAATCTTATTATTTTCCAGGACACACTACGATCAACTGTAGAACATGCTATATTACGATTCCACGTGGTAGCTGAAAATGATGGACGTCATGTTGAACATGTTCTCAAAAATATTCATTCATTTGAAAAACTGCTCCTGGTGATGAAATTTTGATATATATATATATATATATATATATATATATATATATATAATTCGCTGAAACAAATTCCCATCCCTTCATTATGTCCTATACAAATTTCATAACTTTCTGAACAATAGTTTCAGCTGTAGACAACTTTAAAGTTGGGTCGCTTAATTATGGACACCCTGTATTTTACATATTTTATGCTTTGCTTTTTGTATTTTGAGTTATTCCTTTTGATCATTGTTTCCGAAACTTTTTCATTATATAATCTAAATTACTGAATATTTCATTATGCATGTAATTCCTTTTTCCTGTTTGTATTTGTGAAATTGCTGGCTCTCTGGTTCAGAGGTAGCGTGTCTTCCTCGTGTTCTGGGAGTCCCGATTCGGGCATTGTTGTTCTGCGTTCTATCTGTGAGATGTGTGACTGCGCCCCCCCCCCTGTAAAAAGGGGCTGTGCAAGCGAATGTGACGAGTGTGTAGCTATGTCGTGCTCTTGGCCCAAGTTGGCGCTACTTCAGAAACAAGAGACGCTCCTTTCGGCTTAAATATGCTGCTGTATCAGCGGCGGCCTTGTCCATAAGCAAGTGCCATAAGTAACAACAGAAGCATTTTTGAATATTCTTGTTTTTCCTTCCTTTGGATTTGATTTATCCTGCACCATTTTTTCATTCGAAATTTTCTTCTATTACTCAGCATTCCACATTGGCATGCTTGGAAGACTTACATAATACCTGTTGGCACATAAAATTTTTTACCTAGATATAAAAAAAAGCCAGCTACACAAACTCAGAGAAAAACTATTTAAAAAGTTGAAAATTTTACCGAACCATTTTTTATCTTGCTCTGCGATGACACTCCTAAACCTATGATACCATTGTTAGGCAAGGTTTACTTTAAATTGTAAGGTGAACCGTGTTGTTCAAGTTCAAGACCTGATTCCCCCAATGAAATATCGTGTAAAGGGGTTTGATGCATATTAAATTCGTCCGAACCCCCTGCCGGTGGGGTGTGGAGAGGAAGGGGTGCCAGCTCAGGTGCCGTCCTCGTTGAAACTGCATTTTTGGCGATAATGGCGATGTTTTAGTAGAATAGACGTAAATGGCTCAGTAGAGAAAAAAATTAATCTAGCACTTTTACAGTTGTAGTGGTTTAAAATTTTCTTATTCAGAGTGCCGTAGGAGAAAAATCTCAAAGATATTCTTTTCAGAACATTAAAAAAAACTTTCAAAATATTACGAGCGGTTCAAAATTATGAAGTCCGTCCCGAAATAGCCCTATTGTTGCTTTACAATAATATTTATAGATTGTGTACTCTTCAAAAATTGTGATATATATGAAAAAAATTTTTAACAGGCACTTTAGAAGTACTGGACTAGAGTTACGGAATTTGGTACGTAGTTACACTAGAAAAAACTCTAATCAAAAGATAAATATTAAGCAGTTGACAGACCATAAACTGCTTAAGAATTTATTCGAAATTCGATAGTAATCTATATTTTAGTTGCTAAACCAATATATTGTATTTAATCTAATAACTTTTCGATTTTTGTAATCATCAAATTCACATATACTCTAGAACCCATGCAGACTTTCTCGAAATGAATTCCTAATTATTTCCTAATTTAATCTCCTAATTTATTCGGAATCTGTAATTTTGATTTGGATTTATATATCAAATTTAATCGGTCTAGCTCAAAGCATTTGTGAATAATAAGGTACATAAACAGACAAAAATAGTGCCAAAAATATCTTTTTCGAAAAGAAAATCTAAAACATGGAGATACTCTGTACCTTGTATACTAGAAAATGAAAATCAATCGAAATTGTTAACTTTTTCTTCGATAACTTAGGAATTTATTACAGTATAAACACTACTTATATTCTCACATCATTTTTTTTAAAAAAATGCTTATCAGTAACGCAAATTTTATTCTCGTATAATTTTTACCTAATTTTACTAATATTTAAAAATATTTTTAGTGCATTCTATTGTAACACTTCTATTATTTTCTCTATTTCTCTTCATCACAAATTCTATAACAACTATTTAATACTCTTAGTTTTATTTGAGATGATAATACTTGCATTTTTGATGATAATAAAGGTGTTTTGGTATTCGCGTAATTTTGTTATTATGAGGGGTAAAATTTTAAAAATATTATTAAAAGGATGAATCAAATTTAAAACATTATTATACAACTATGTTTTGGATTCAAAGCTTGAAAAAAAATTTAGTTTCATTTTTAATTTATTTACTTCTTGATTTGTGTATGTAAACCATTCTAGGTTTCATATCTCCCTGTTGTGAATGGCGTTTACCAACGAGATTTGCCATCCTTATCAACATTGTTTTTCCTTTTCTTCCACTTTCGTTTCTAAATTAGAGATAATTTGGATCCTTAAAGGACTATTCTATTCTTGCCAAAGAGCTATTAAATTTGAAAAACTCCATACGCAGTTTTTTGAATTTTCGAAAAAGAAGGTGTTTGCTTATTTGCAAAGTGAATTTTCCGAGGCAAAATAAATAATACCAAACAACAAACTCCCAATGTAAAACTGTTAAATCCATCACAAAACTTAATATATATATTATATGTTAATTCCAGTCTTTAAGGTAATTTATAGCAATTTTTATGATTATTTCCACGTAATAACTATCATACACATCCACTTTCAAATTCTACACATTCAAAACAAAATCGTCAACAACATATGTGCTAATGAAATGGTATTGTTTGTAAATAGTTCACACGTGTCTCTCAATAAATATGTTAATTCAAGTCTTTGGGAAATATAATGCAAAATGATATAAAAAATATCTTTATTTATAAATTATTATATATTTTTCAAAATATTTCTACGGTGCACACATTTATATAGTGAAATAAATCCAAGAAGATGTGAAGTAAAGCATTAAAGAAAGGAGAAAAATATTAAAAATTATGTTTGCATTATGGTAAGCAATCTCTGAAAAGAAAAGAAATTTTTTAAAATATTTCGCAATTTTTTACACAAAATACCATTTTTCGTTCTTCGCAATATCATTCCCATGAGCACCTATCGGACAGTTTTGTTTCTCCTCAGACAGAAAAATATTTTCGCAGTCGGAACCTGAAATTGATGTTTTAAAATTGCAGCAGAAAAAAAAAATGAATACTGTGATTAAACACTTGCTAAACAATCGCACGGTGGAAAAAATGTGGGCGGATTTTGGCAACATAAAAAAGGATTTTTGTTGAAACTATGGCACAAAAATGGATTCGAGCTATACAATTAGTAAATAAACTTTTCTAAACAAAGTATGGTTTGCAGTAAGAATCACCATTTCTTGGAACGCCAATGACCGATAGTCAAAACAGTCAATAAAAAAAAGAAACGGATATTATTCTTTCGATAAATTTAGTTAGATGCCGATGTATTTGACCACAAATATCATATGAATACCAGGAATTCTTTCATATATAAAACTGTATAATGTTAATGAAAAAAATATAATTAAAAAGATTTCAATGTATCATGTCAGAACATCATTTCTTTAACGGTCAAGCACCACGTGCTCGTGCAAGTTAAATTATATTTTTATTCATTTTAATTGCTTCATTGAATGGGTCACTTTAGTATTGCCAACGATCCGAAAAACTTTGTCTCGCATTTATTGTTTAAAAAAATATCACATTTCCTGTTTATTTCATTTCATATAATCGCGTGCTAATAAATATGTTGATAATGTATCTAGAAGATATAATTGATAATGTATCTAGAGGATTATAATTTGACGTTCGAAATAAAATATGGTCAAATCGATTAATTGCTTTGTATTAGGGTTTTTTGGGGAAGGGGTAATAATTATTTTAAATAAGTTGATAAATTCTGGTTCAAGATTGGAAGAAATTAAAAGATAAGGCCAGATTCTTTAAGAGGTATAAAAGAATTTGTGTCTTGAAATATGAACCCAGTTTGATTGTTGTATTAATATTTCTATTTACGATAAAAACATAGCTTATTTAAACATTAATTATTGTATCATGATCCTTATATTTATGTGATTTTAGTTTTTATATTTGTATCACAATTTTTTTTAGTAGTTTATGAATAGGATGAATAAGGCGTCTATTACTGCACGAACATGTTAATTCTTTTCTTCTCAAATTTCGGTGTTGTCAGTATGCGCTTCCTTTTCAATGCTACGCATGTATTTGCGAGGTTCATTTCTGGATCCATCATCAAAGTTATCTTATGATAAATTCAGTAGTAACTCTATTATGTGCCCGAATTCTTCACATTAATTACTGTTTCTGCACTTCAGTGTATTTTTTTGTACGCCATCCAATGCTTAATTTATTGTCCATCAAAATGGACACTAAAAATGTTTATTATTAAGTATGTTATAATCTTTTTACCAGATGCGTAGATAATGATGGACAAGATAATGGAAACTTGTGGCCGAACTTTCATTGAAAACACCATCGGAGAACTCTCAAAAGTTTGCTTCCAAAACAGCTCACGCGATGTTCCAAACCAAATTGATTATTTCTCTCCGTCACATCCTCACATTGGATGCAGCAGCTTATTGTAATTATTTGTTTTCTCTCTTTTTTTCTATCCGTTTTTTTCTCTCTCTCGGGGTAATTAAAATTAATCCTTATGGAAATGAAAAGGTTAATAACATTCTAAAATCCAACTTCCATTCATTGATATCTGCTCGCTTCTTGAAAAGGAGAAAATAAGAGGATGGAGAAAAAATAGCATAGCTCGTGTAGATTCAACTTGTTTCCTTTCAAAAGAGATGTTTTTACGTCGTCTGCAAAATATAATTGATTGTAAACACAAAGTTCGGAATGAATTCTCTTTTATGGGTTGTCGGTTATAGAAGAGTTTATAATTGCATATTTGAAAATCAGATTCGCCGAATAATAAATTAAGGGTTATTCAAAATAGCTTTAAAATAAATGAGTTGGTGAAGTTCTTTTATATGCTGCATTTAACTTGGATGTTTTCTTGACCATCAGACAGTCGTAACTTAAGATTAGGCATCGTAACAAAGAAATATAAACGGAATCTTTTAATGTAAATAACCGCGAGGCTTTATTTTAATGAATTACTTGAACACGCGAAAGGGATTTGCATAGATTCCTCCTCGTTTTGTCCGGGCACTGACTCTATTTTCCGCATCTACGGATGATGTCTTTTTTTATTCAAAAAAGAGTTACGAAATAGTATTTAGTTCTGGAAAATTTAAAAATTGATTAACTACCTTATTTCTAACTGTGTGTGTGTGTGTGTTACCATTAAAGTATGAAATCCGTTATTTTATAGAATACCTTGTTATTCCATGAAATAACTAATCGTGTCCGTTAAAGTGTAAAATTCCCTTGTATTTCATGGTTTAACTAGTTATTTCATAGAATAACGATCTGCAACCCGTTAAAGTGTAAAATAATCTATATCATATAGCAGAAAATCTGAAAATTGTGTTTTAATGAAATTAATGTTCAAACAGAAAGAGAAAAGTCTAAAAAATATTTAGAAATTCAGGCGAAAAAGATGAAATTAATGTCGGATAAATCTCATTCTGAAGCCTCTGTGGGGTTTACCGTCTGTATCCAGTGCCTGAAGTTGACAGAGGAAAAAGTAATGCCAAATTTATTTTAGCTATCATCATAAAAATAACCAAAGAAGGATTTTTCCAATTGGGCACAAGAAATGGCCGCATAAAACAATTATACTCCCGATCCCAGTTCAGTGTCTGCGAACAAAAATTAATTAAAATCAAAGAAGTACCGGATGTAGAAATATCGCTCCGGTCGGTTGCTACAGCTCAAAGTTTAGGTAATGGTCAGGGATTTAAAAAATGTTCGTGTAAAACCCGGAGTGTCAACAAAAAATGTTTTTGTTTTAGAAATAATGTCCCTTGTAATTCCAAGTGTCATTTTAGTAATCCTTGTTATAACAAATGATTTTATGGTACGTTTCCATAAATACCAATTATAAGCTGCATAAATGAGATAAATTGCTTCTTTTCCATTTTAATTGTCTATCATTAGTGGATTTATCGACTACCTAGTTATTTCATTTTAGATAAATTGTTAATCTTACACTTTAACTGCCACTCATTAATTAAATTATAGAATACCTAGTTATTTCATAGAATAACTAATTAAAATGTCAAATTAATGACATATTACACACTTTAAAGGACACGATCAGTTATTTCATGGAATAACTGGGTATTCTATAAAATAACTACGTTATATACTTTAACGGTAAACATATTTATTATGAACAAGATAACTGCAGTAATTTTGTTTGGAATTTAATCGACTTCGGATATGCTGTTAGAAATGTAGAAAGCTCGAATGAATTCATAATTTAGACCCAACTAACGCAAAGAGGTTGAAAGTGGAGAATAATTAAAATTTTCATTTCACTATAATTTCCTTAATATTGAAGATAGAGGAATAAATCAAGCTAGCCGAATTAGCGCCTCATTAAGACCAAAAACTTTTATATTTAAAGTTTTTCAATAACTGCAATATCTTAGAAGTTAGGGGTTAAAACATGATTTCAAAGCCCTAATTTCTTCAGAAATTAGATTTCTGAAATATTAACTTGCATGTAAAGGAATATATCTTTGTCTTTCACCTTGCCTAGATGAATTTTTCAGTTTCTGGTCCACGAAGTTTACGAAAAAGAAAATATCGTAATCGTCAAAATATTCGAATTCGAAATTTTGATGAATCTTTTTGTTTTATTATGTTTAGATGAATCATTATGCTTATTTCGGTTGTTAAGCCCAGATAACCAAAAACAGATTTCCTGAATTCAAAATATGTGGAATTTTGTTTATCAGTATATCATTATGCCTATCACTGATCGCGATAATTCTGAAATTCGCAGATCAAGAGCGGCAAAAACTGAAATGCAGTACTCAGCACCAAATTTGTAGTTTCTATCAAAATTTTGACAAATTTCGCCGAAAGGTACGCATGCCTGTGAGTTCGGTAGCTCAAAAACAAAAAGTGTTGTACGGAAGAAATTCGTTACATAGAAAATATATCATTAGAAATGTAGATGTGTATTTAATTTTGGACCAAATTTGCTGGTCGCGTATATGTAATTGCGATCATTTCAAAAGGTAACGAGTTTTGTTAATAAAAGTTCGATGTCCAGCCCTATAACCAAAATTTAAAAATGTATGAAATTTTGAACATTATCTGTGCAAATAAATGCATGTAAAGTGTATATTCAGTCTTCTTCATCATATTATGGAGTAGAAAACGCCATACAATGCCAATGATGATGTGTGAGTTTTGGAATCGCTTAGGCTTCGCAACCTTTATTCTTCCGTTCGACTGGATTAATGGATAAGTGCCAAACAAAATATGTTGAGCATAACTGGGATTTAAGGTCTATGATAATTGGGGGTTGGTACAAATGATAAATTAAGTTTAATCGCAATAATGAGAAAAAATAAAAGTACATAAAGGTAAAATTAAGAGGATTAAGTCATTAATGAAATAAGCAACTAATAAAGTGAGCAAGTAAAGATAAATTTTTTTTAGTTTGTCCTAAATTAACGAAACGCCGTATGCAGAGTCGCTAAATACAGAGAAGTGTTGAGAGCATATTTGCAAACTGCTATGATCACCGAGGGTTTGCCACCTCGTTTCCGATATATGTTCAGGGAATGCAATAGAGGATACCATAAACGACGATTAAGGCACAGGGAAAAAAATTGAATGATCGAATAACACTGGCGAGAACTGTGTTTGAGTTCATGAGATCATCATCCGCCAAGGTACTTTTGGTGGGAAATACGTCGCGTCATCAATAGGATGTAGCCAACTGCGGTTGATCCGTAGAGAACATCACCCCCCCCCTTGGCGCACTTTTCAAAATCGCCAACTCCCCGCACTCTTGTGTCTTATTTCTCGCAGGAAGATATCCTCCAACGACAACATCGGGTTGCCATATTTGGCGCTAAATATCCTTGGCGAAAAGGGGTGATGATCTCTCCTGTCGCACCCCAACTCCCAATAAGTGTGACGAGAACCATCCACTATGCGGGAAGTTTCTTATTATCAATTACGAGGTAGCATCCGCATGAGATAGGGAGAGGTGTATAGAAGAATAACATAAAAAGAAAGTGCTAGACTGTCTAAGTATTCAAGAAAGTAGAGGGGAGAACACTCACTTTTATGAAACAAATAATAATGAAAATACACTGTTCCTTGAACTGTGTATTATTTTATATGTCCATAGTTTTGTATATTAAATAACAACACAAAAAAGAGTAGCAATATTTAAATGTGAGTGTTGTTAAAAGGTTTTTCATCGTTGTTTGATTCTGAAGTTAAAACTTAATTGTTAATAGAAAATTCCGAGGATTTTATTAAAATTATATATTATATTGAAACTTATTCAGCATGGAAAGGTAAAATTCATTTTCATATATTGATTATCAACAATGGTAAAAAAGGCAGAGTGAAATATTAATAGCAACAATGGAAAATTTCAAGAATGAAGATAGAACATATTATTGTAAAATATACTTGAAATATTTTTTAAATTGATTGAAAATAAAAATAAAAATATAATCGGCAAAAACGTTTGTGTTGATGAAAAGATAATTTTTTTGCAATAAGATGGTGTAAAAATCATTTTTATAGTAATATTCTTTAGAAGTAATCTCTAAAAAAGCACCAATATTTCGTTTCATTTTCAGTTAATTAAAAATTCAAAATAGAGACACCTAGTGCCACTCTCAAAAGTATGTGATAAATTTAGTATTCCAGATCAAATGAAATGGTACATAGAGTGACCAACACACACAGATCCATAAATTCATCTTTATTGGAATAAAGGAAGAGAAAAAGTTTCGACTACAATTTCTTTTAAATGCTTGAAAACTTTCGATTTCAATCTTCACAAAATGTAAATATATAACTTATATATTATACTAATATAGTAATAAATTCAATTATATAGTTAAAATCGCAACTTTATTTCTAGTCTTTATTGACTCGAATAGTGTAAACATTGATTTGAATAATCAATATCGCCATTTCGATTTCAGGTTCAAGTTTCAAGTTTTTTTTAAGTTTCAAGAATTACGGGCGTTAGATTCGGAGGCGTTAAGTTTTGGATACGTGTTAATTAGCGGTGATGGAGTGGCAATTCGTTGCGAAAACAAATTTTGTGTAAATAGATTAAATAAATGTATAAACAGCGTTTTCGTGTAAACTTTGTGTAAATAGCATAAACAGATTCTTTTTTTCTTCTCATAAGTTAGAAGTGGACTCAGGAGGTTACAATGATCATTTGATTTTAGTGCTTACATTTGGGGAGTTTTGGTTCTTTCACTTTCAATTAATAAGGACCAAGTTTTTAACAGAAATTTAATTCTACTGTCGGAATTGAATTTAATAATTATCTTCAGTATCTTAGGATTGTGATTCTCACTCTCGTTTGTAAGTCTTGCGTTTAAAATGATAAGGTAATACAGGTTAACTATAAAGGACAGTAAATTTAAGTAACTATTTTAAGCGATCTCATAAATTTTCTCGCTTGATTTTTAATAATTTTATTTGTATATTATTAAAATGCATGTTATTAACCAATTATAGTTTTGAATAAACTTATTAGCTTGCGACCTTTTTGATTAATCACTTAAATGCGGTTAGTACAAAATTACAGAAAAATTTAAAGAGTCATTTGGATTCCCTTTTCCCTGTCTATTAAGAGTAAAATTTGACCTAAAACTGCAATTCTAATTTAAAAATTACATACTATATAGCATTGATTTTTGTCATTAATTTTACGAGTTAGTGTGCTTGCATTCATGCGAAAGTACAAACTTAAAGATGATTAACTGTTTGACAAATTTGGTTCAAAATATGATAAGAAATTACATTTTATATTGTCACGAAGACTGAATTAAAGACACGGATAGTTGGCAACAATGGCGTTTATCAGCACCAAGCAACTCGCTGGAGAACAGAATGAAGAACTGAGCAGAACTCGGCTTTTATACATCCGGAGAACATTCGAGAATCATCTCGCTCGAATGGTAAAGAATGTTCTAGAATCATCTCGATTTTAGAGAAATAATAGGAACATTTTGAAGTTAAAATTCCAGTCTTTGGAGAAAATGTGTTGGCTGGGAATCGAACCAGGGACCATTGGATTAGAAGTGCAATGCTCTGCCAATCGAGCCATGGTGAATTATGACAGTCTTTCTTTTTGCGGCAATATGCTAAACGGAATTTTATTTTCCTAGATACATGTTGTAGTTATGGAGTTGTTTTGTATTTGAGTAGCGAAATAGACAGACTTAATCAGAATAAATTTTCCTTGGAATTTGATAGGAATCTAAAACTTTGGTGTAAAGATAATATACCAAATTTCATACGTCTAGCTCAAAACATGTTTGAGTTATAACAAATATAATGCGAAAAATGTATTTTTGGAGCTGAAAAGGTTTTGAAACATAAGTTCTCTCGACAAAATTTCGAGTTCGAAATTATTGACGATTACAGTACATTCTACGATAAACAGCAATTCCAAAATTTCTTGAATAAATTGTGATCAGAATCATACGTTAGAAAATTGGAAAACTTCCTTTTATATTTTGCGAATCAAACTCTGTATTGCTAAAGCGAAAGATTATCTTACTGACTTTCTCATTATGGATCATCAAGAAATTTGACAAAAATGGCAAATTAAAACATTAATTATCCTAATTTTTAGATAATTACTGATAAAATGATCAGAAATTTACAGTATTTAGTGGTAAAATGCAGAATCTATTACCATCACCTCATTATCTAGGATTTAAAATGTATTGCATTTTTTGTGTAAGTCATGTCATTATACTGCCTTAATATTTAAACCATTCAGATAACACTTTTTTTTTATTGAATGGCATTTCACTTTATATAATATATAACATTGAGTACATATGCTTTACGACTTTCTGAGCCCCTTCGAAACTAGTTAGTTGTCTTTTTAATTTATAATCAGCTTCCCCTTCCTTTAGTATTAGTTCCAATGGGAGTGGCATCTTAGATATGGGGATAAAAAAATTCTATGGTTTATCGTTGATTCCTAATATCCTGGTAGATCAAAATACTTCCTATCGATTACGAACGAGACTCCTGCTGGAGTAGTTGTACCAAGACCGGTGATGGTCTTTAGGATTTAATTAAAGTTCCTGCCTATTGTTGTCACGTTTTTCTGATCGTTAAATTTAATCGTATGCCTTCAGGTTAGATGGTAATTAATTGATGCTAAGAGCTAAACGTCGACAGTTTTTATGACTTCTGAATTTCAAAAACAGAACACTTATTGAATAGTCCATTAATTTTAGATTTCCTGATTATCACAATTCAAGCTTACATATGACTTTGTATTCTCCATTTATTTTCCTGTTGTTTCCATTAGACGATGAACAGATTACTTCGAGATTCATGATTGCGGAAATTTTAGAAACAAACTTATCTGTAATTTTGAGTTTTATACTGTAATTAATTTCTCCGGGTGCTTTGGGATTAGCCCGTCGATCATTTCCTTATTTTGGGGTTATCCCTACAACCATTTTCGCCAAACCCGATATTATCGCCAAAAGTTAGCGTCTGCTCATATTCGAAAATCGCTAATTTTTTGGTATATAACATTCCACAATAGCAATTTGACACGATAATTCCCTAAATACCCTCCACCATTTGATTTTTTTTTCAAAGTATTTTAGAAACAATACGCAAATGACTTAAAAAAACGAAGGCTTTTAAGTCAATGTTTTTAAACACTTATATTCATTTAAAAATTTCGATAAAATATTTATCAAAGTATAACATAAAATATTTATAACAGTTTTATTTTTGTTATAATTGAAAATTTAAATAATAGGACTAATAAAAAATAGCTAATGATTAAAATAGTTTTTAAAAATTACAATCGCTGAATCTATGGAAATACTGCTTTAAATATGTTTAAGAAAAAATTCTAAATACTGCTGTCAAATGACATCGCTATCTAAACTTAGGGATTATTATGCCAAGTGCAGTTGAAACCCAGTTTTCAAGTATCTTCTGAATTCTGCAGCATTTTTAAACAACAATAATTTAGAATTTTTATTTCAAAATTAAAAAGTTAGAGCTGTTAGAGAAATTATATTTTAATATTTCATATTTTGAATTGCGGTTTATTTGACAAAAAAAATGAAATCATGAATTATTTCAATTTAGAAAAATGTTTTAATTATCGATAATATAGCGAACCTATTAAATTTTTTGTAGTCAAGAACCCTATTAAAAGTTTGAGATGCGTTCCATCCACATAATATAACTTATTATACAATATTTTTAACTTTTTCTCCATAATTTTCTCGTGGATTTTATATCTTAACAAAAATTTAGGTTTTTATGCAAAAAAAAAAACCATCATGCATTGTGAACTTAACTTTTTGACACATCACGTGGAAGAAGGAAGAATGTAAATTTTAGAGTAAGGCATCTTAACTAGTAGTTAAATGGACTTTTCCGTCAATAACGAAAAGTAAGGGCGAGCCAACAAGTGTTTTGACCTTTTTGAGAAATGTCAGTTACGCTCCAGCTCCATTGACTGAAGGGCAAAGTTTTAAAAAATGATTAAATTAATTGAATAGACAGGAAGCCAAGGTGCACTGATTATGTCATGTGTCTGTCTGGAGCAACGCCCCCTTCCTCTGCCAAATGGACCTGTCCGAAGGCGTGAAGCTCGCTAAAATTCCACGGCCTATGAAAATACAATTATGGAAAAAAGAAAAAGACCATCTTCGTGATGAAAGAGTATACTGGAAATCCATTTAGTGCATGTCTTGAATTTGTGAATGACGGCAATCTGTGGCGTTCGTTACATGTGCCAGCCAATGACGAACAGAGTCTGATGTGGACTTTTACTTTGTTGTGTTTCGAATTAAAGCATTGAAAGCGTGTTTGAGGTAGAGCAAGGCATCATTCACAGCAAGTATCTGCTGACATGTGAATAAACCCATGCCATTCACGTATCTTTCATTTCACCTAATTTGATAATGACGCTTCTTTGTTACCATTTCTTTTGTCTTTTTGAATGAAATTGTTTTAGTGCCATCTGGAAAGAAATTCGATGAAACTTTTAAGAATGGCTTATGATAGTTATCTTCATTCATTGAAATCCTGTAATTCTTCACGAGGCACTAATGCTTCTATATATTTCTGTTTTATTTTTTTTATTTAAATTTTGAAAAATGGAGATTTATATATTCCTTTTTTCAATTTTGATTTTTCTTACTATAATTTGTTTGATAAGAAATACCATAAGTTTTGTTTTTTATTAGAAGAGATTGAAAACGAATAATATCAATATGCTAAGTTCGGTACATTGGGGATAATAAAGAATATAAGAAGAAAGATCAATAATTACATCTTAATAAATTTGAGACTTTTTTTAAAAAAAAATGGTTAACATCAAAGTTTATTTCAAAAGAAAAAACTTCACATTTGTCTTTCCATAAGCAATTGGTACAAATGTTGAGAAATTGACATTTTTTTTCTATAAACTCCTAAACATATGTTGATCTTAAATTTTATCAAAAGGCTTATCGTTATGACAAAATTGGTATAGCCTTTAAAGTATATCATTTATTGACGCTAAACTACACATATGGTTTAAATTTAGTTAATTAAAGTCTACTTTATAAAAATTATACCAACTAGCTTTAGTGATCCAATAAATACGAGATATTGAATGAATGCAAAGTTATTATAATTAAACAATTCAGGTTCAAAGCACTATCGAAAAGAAACAATAATCATAAGAGCTCCAATTCTTAGGAAGTGTATTTTAGAGAACTTTAAATTTTTTCTCTTAACTACATTAAAAATTGTTGCTTATATGAGCTTTATAGTTTAAGAGACTGATAAGTTACGTATACCTTTTCCTGAGGATAATTTTGGATAAAAATTTTACTGGATCTACTGTAAACGCAAAAAAAAGAAAGAAATCGCAAAAATAGATAAATATCATTTTAATCCTTATTGTACAATTGAATTAGAATATTTTTTTAAAAAAAAGTTGAATGAAATTCATACTGATTAACCTTTAAAAAAGCAAAATGTATTTAATCCAAAATCTTTTGCATAAAATGAGTAAAAACTAACGTGTTTTACTTTTAAGAGAAGACCAACTTCTGTGTATGATCTAAACAATGCTTTCTGGGTTTAAGGATTGCTGAAGACTAAGCAAATTAAGTAAATTCATTTTAAGAATTAGCTTTAGTAAGTTTGTTTATTTGGTATTTCTTAATTCAATTATATTCTTATTAATTTTAGTTGGTATTTCTGCAAATATTTCAACAGACGAAAAAATGCTTGTAATTCTAAGATGAATAAAAAAAGTTATATTTAATATTATGTAAAAAATAATTTTTCTACTGGCCTAAGGAAAATAATAATGAAAAAATATTAATGAAAATGGCTTAAAGGCTTATGTTATTTCAAAAGACGGCTGCTGGAATAACTAAATTTTATGTGTAATTAAAAATGGTGGTGGATTCAAAAACATTAAAGTAGTGATGCCTTTTAAAATTTATTAAATTGCCCTTACAAGAGCTCAAAAATATTACCATTTAGTTTTCATACATAAATTAGACATATTATATTCTATTCACTTATGCTGCTATTATTGTTTCGATAAATATAATAAAAATTAACATGTTGCTTTTTATCTCATTAACAAACTAATTCGATTTGAAAAAAAAATGCTAATGATTTTTTGACTTTAACCGTGTCGCTGTTAAACGAATGATATAAAATGTAAAAACTTTATTTTTTTTCTATTGAAGTTTTATTTTTTTATTTGAATGCGTTGAAATTTTTTATATCATTGAATTACTCTTTTTTTTTACTTTCCATTTTTTTAGAAAGTTAATTTTACAAAATTAAATACATAATTCAATAGTACTGTGTAACATTTAATTCACAAAATTTATTTTTTACTTATATTCATGTTTTTAGTTGAAGTAAACCTTATATTAATGCTAGATCAAAAATATAATATAAAGTATTGATTACAAAATATGCCTTGCTTTATTATGGTATTTTATTATATCAAGACTTCAATACTTAGCTAAGGCTACCAAGGTTAAGGTTATATATGTTACCAAGTGAAATGATTCCCTCGCTTTTTTTTGTTTTGTTTTTATTGCTTCCCGTTCCCCTACTACCAACAATGCTAATGAGATTAAATTGTCCCGCCATTATACAAGTTTCAACAACAGAAATGATAATAATGCAAAGACACAGAAAAGTGAAAGCAATTTGATTTTTAAATCCACAATAAAGATATCCTTCATCTCTTATTTCGAGGTAGTTACTTTTTTCGTTTTATAATTCCTTTGACATAATTTTTTATGTGTAAAATGGAGGCGAAAATATGTTGCAATTTTTAAAACTGTAGCTTTAAATTTTTAATCTTAAACTCAACCTTTTAATTTTAAATAGTGTTGCGGATCACCGGATACGTTTATAGTGGTGTATAGTGTGAAGGCACAATCAGCAGTCCTCAGTAGGAAACAACAACGATGTTTATTTACTCGAAGACACCACAACAAAGACGACGAATACACAGACGAAAAATATGTACAGCTGAGACAAACACAGGACAGCACACAGCAGTAGACAGTAGACAACAAGTAGTAATCAACCACAATACTCAAAGCGAACGTACAAAATCCAACAGGTGGGGAGATCCTTGGAGTTTCGCTCTATTGTCTTCCCAAACGGCTGATCTTCCCACTGACTACCTCGCTTTAGCTGCCGACTCATTACCACACGACTGGCTACTCCATACACTACACGTGGCTGCTTCGACAGTAGACAATAGGACTCGGTACAAAGTAATTCAGTACTCGCTTGAACTGTATACAACGCTGGCACTCCACCGTTGGTTTGCTATCCTCTCGAAGACTCGTTACTTGTTTTCTACTCCAACTCCGCTTTCGGCTCAATTCAATTCACTGTTCAGTTCAGTTCTGCTTCAACTAACGAAATTTAACGATTTCTGGAGCTCCCGCCTCTTTTTTCAGAGGCTATCTCCTTCTTGGCGATGTTAGGCCATGCGGTGGATGTGCCCTGTTCTGTGGTCTTCGTCTTTATGGAGTCATATTTCCTCTTCAACCTGAGACTGCTAGCATTTTGTAGCTCGCGGGAAGCGGACCGAGAAGATTTTAGGCCAATCAGGGCGCATCTCGGTTTCTATAGGACGGATCGTGAAAATTCTTGAAGTTTCCAGTATTACCCATTTTGTGGCCGAATTCGTAGCCAAATGGTCAGCCCTGTTGCGTGCTGAGTGAGTGCCACGTTAATGATACCAAGCCCTGGTATCATTAACGCGGCACTCACTCAGCACGCAACAGGGCTGATCGTAAAAGAGTCTTTCTTACGATGGCCCTGATAGTGCTACGAAGAAAAATTACAGGTAACAATATTATTAGGTACTTTTCTGTTAGCCAGGTGCAAGTGAAAAATCGTCAAATACAGTAGAATTCCACCAAATTTCTTTGGCGATTTTTCGCTAACGGAAAAGTACCTGTCATTATAAGTAGTATACGACACATTTGTCATTGGGGATTAATTTAAAATATAAAATTTTAAAATATTAAAGAAAATTTGAACATCTATTCTGAGTTATTCCAGCCTAATAAACGTTAATTTTTATTCTTTTATTTTTATTTTGCATCTAAAATTTAATTTTAATTATATAGCGGTAATAACATTCGCACAAAAATGTATTAAATATTATCGTGACATATATGAATATAAATCCATTAACTAAATTCTTAAATTAATTATAACAATTACCTCGTAAAATTTATTTATTAAAATGAAACAAAAACCATGTAATGAAATAAAATTTGTTATTCAAAAGTTAATTTCAGAGTGATGTAAAAGTTATTTTTGAACAATATTACGTACTGGAAAAAAAATCTTTAAAATTAAGATTTCATTTTAATTAATAAAAAATTCCAATCAATTTTTTTAAGAATTCTTTTTTTAAAGGCACCACGATACCGAACAATTTTCAATACTGTAAATTACTGAGTTTCGAAATGTCAAAGATATTTGCAATACTGAAAGTAGATAACTTAAGCGATGAAATTTCTGTTCTGATATGGCCTGTTGTTAAATGGAACTAGATTATTTGAATACAATTAGCTGAAAATAAGTTTAAATATTTTAAATTGCCCCCTAGAAATGTATAAAAAGTAATAAAAAAAATAATAAAAATCCGGTGCAATCAGCCACAACATTGAATGCAAACCAGAAATTTGAAAAAGGCGGAAATGCTCCGTATTTACAGTGATTCAAAATAACAACCAGCTAACAAAGGGCAAAATGTCTACAAAATAAGTACGTATTAAAAATAAGAATCTTTTGTATGTATTCTTCTTAGAAATATAAAATATATTACTTTAACATTGTTTCACATGCATTATTGAGAGAAACGCTTTATTACAATTTACAGAATACTAATTTTTTCTCTCTCAAAACTAAACTGGTTAGCGGTCAGTTGATCAATTCTGGAAGTGTTAAAACATCTAATTTTCATACTTTTTATTTTTTCGCATTTAAAATGTGCATTTCTCTTTTCAAGCAAAATCCGTTAAATCAGTGAATGCTTGTCGGAAGTACAGAAAGTTACTAAAAGAAAATTGAATTAAATGCTGAAAACTCTATTAAGTGCATTATTTTTTAAATGTAAGCGCATTTAAATTTTTGAAAAGAAAACATTATTTCTAAATATAATATTTATACTGAAATTCAAACCTTTAGATTGGCTGAACTTTATTTTTAAAATCTAAGCACATTGTTTTGATTCATTTTCGTTAAAAAAAAAGCTAATTGTAACTTGTTTTGTAACGAGAATAACGACATTTTGTTATAAACTTTTATATATGAAGGGTTTACTGCATAAAGGATGTAGCTCTATCCCAGGTGAGTTGGGAGTTATTCATAAGTTAAAAAAATTATTTGTTTGGTGCCAGAAAGATGTAACTACGATCATTATCTCTCGCATTGTCCAAGATATGGAGCTATCTGTCTCATTAGTTTGTTGTATTATAGAAAAAGCTTCTTGAGCTAATTTCTTCAACCAACGCCAATATATGTGGCGTCATCTGGAAAACATATTTTTGAGCGAAAATGTTGTCATGATATGTAGGAACAATTAAGAAGATTGATGAAAAGGAAGGATTTGGAATTTTCAAACGTTTTTTACGACTTTCTACACACTTGAATTATTGGAGCTTCCTCCTTTTTACACCGAAGGTACTTTTCCGTTACCCGTCCTGGAGAGAAAAATCGTCAAATATTGAAGATTTCTGCCAAATTTCTTACAGTGATTTTAAAGCAAAAAATTGCCGAATAATGTGAAGTTCCGCCAAATTTCTTGGACGATTTTTCGCTGCCATGCGGCTAAGAGAAAAGTACTCGGTAATCTCTTCAATTGTAATATAGTGAAAGTTCGATTCACGGCCTCTTCAGGTCGCTAGAAGTTTGTTTGTAAACATATTTTATGGATATACATATTGTTATTTGATATTTTTTATAAAAGAACAGGAATACTCTAATTGTATAAAAGGAAAATTATTATCGTATATGCATGAAAATAGAGATATGTTCGAAAAGTTATTAAATTTTTTAAGGGAAAATTTATTTATCATTAATCTCTTTTATATTTAAATGGTTATCTGTTATTTTTAATCTTCTATAGATTGGTTTAATCTACTATAGACATTTAACAAAAGATCTTAAAGAAATGCAATGATTAAAAACTATAAATCAATTTATCTTAAACTTGCTGTATAGTTTCTTACTGGGGCTGATCCGTAGAGAACATCACCCCGTTGGTGTACTTTTCAAAATCGCCAACTCCCCGCTCTTGCTTCTTATCTCCCGGAGGAAGATATCCTCCAACGACAACGTCGAGTTGCCATATTTGGCGCTAAATGTTCTTGGCGAAAAGGGGGTGATGCTCTCTCCTGTCGTACCTTTACTGGATTAGAGATGGATTTATTTTTCAAATATTATTTCAGCTGAATTCGAGTCATGATTATTTCAAAGAAGTCCACGGAGACTAGAATTTCCCCATTCTGAAAATAAAGCTGAGTTTACATTCGGCCAGTAGGCAGCACTGGTTAGAAAGGGTGAAAAATTCTGTTTGGTCCATGGCAAGTACCAGTCCAGAACGAGAAACAACATGCCCTTGTATTGTTTTTTTTTCTTACTGCGCATGTGTTTGTAGAATTTGGCGAGAAATAATTGATCACTTATCATAAATTAACTCCGACATTTTTTGCTCTTTGTACTTTCAAATGAGAAGGTTGTGTGTTATTTTTTATCTTGTTTTCTAATTTTTTCCTATAGTTTTTTTTAAATGTAGGTATTTTGACCTAGTTTTTTTTAAATTTTATTTTGCTATGTTTCTTTTTGTAAATACCCCTCATTTTAATACGATAAGCAGGAAAAAAAAATTCAGGCACGCTGGATTGCCCGAATCAATCTTATGAAATTTTGGCCAATATGAATAAGTCCCTTTCTGCGTATGCTTTGTCTTAGTGGCCATATTATAACTGGCCAAATATAAACTCAACTTGATTGCTTTCAAAGCAATTTAAGACAGATGAAGTTACAGCCATTACATATTACGATGCTTGAAAAAAAGATTAAAAGCTCGAGAATCTCAATCTAAAGTAAAAATATTTCTGTCTTTAAATTTAAGAAACAATAAAAAATATTTTTAAAAAATCGTATAGGTTAAGTTTATTACATGCATTCAATAAAGAGTAAGATAAAATATCACATATAAAGTTAGAATGAAAAATTTTGGTAAAAAGGTAAAATTCTATCCCAAAAGATTTTTAAAACATTATTGAAGAAACTAATCCTCCCTAAAAAAAACAAATCTGTTTGCGATAAAGACAGAAATCCAATATAGCTTCCTCTTTTCATTGGCGTCAAGAAATACAAAATTGATCATTTATATCCTTTCATTTCTCATCGCAATTTCTACTGTATAAGTCAACTCTTTTCTATATGAGTAATATAAAATTTATCTTTTCAATCAATTATAAAATTTATCTTTTCCTTTTTGTGATAGATTCAATGGTTTCCATTGAATTTGTGTTAAAAAATTTGTGTTTAAAAATGATTGTATATTAATAAAAAAAATTTACTTATCTTTTATAGTATAAACATTATCATTAATTATATTTCATTTCTTATCGAAAAATTATTTAGAGCTCTTCTCCAAGAATGAAATGATCAGAGATTGTAAAATTAGACATTTAATAGCGTTTTAGAGTTGTAAAAAAAAATACCGCTTCGAAACTTTCATAGAATTGTAGTCAGTATTGTGTTTGCGAGAAAATTAAGAAATGCTTTTATTTGTATACTTGGTTTTTTTAAATTAAAGTGCAAATTATTTATTCTATATGCTTTATGGCGGCGACTAGTGACTTCCGCTATAGTGACTTCCGCTTGGCCTGTCTAATGATTTATCTATAAATAACAATTTTAAAATTGTTCGAGATTCATTTCTTTTCATTGAAACCTACTTAGTTATCCTTCAGTTTTTTTAGTTCTTTTAAATGTTATTTCGCAACAACGCTTTAACAATTTTCAATTATTGCGTAACATTGCTTCAATCAAATTTAAATATTTTTCACTGTTTCTACAGAAAATATTTAATTGCTGGTTTTACTTTTCTTGTATCTAAGAATGAAGGTTCTATAGTTTTTTTTCGTTAAACCTTGCCAACATCGGAATTGATTTTTGTTTTCTTGTTTTATTTCATCGTGTGTGTGTGTGTGTGTGTGTGTGTGTGTGTGTGTGTGTGTGTGTG
>JAOUZG010032859.1:79494-90124 GCA_026289955.1 Argiope argentata | reverse complement strand
GTGTGTGTGTGTGTGTGTGTGTGTGTGTGTGTGTGTGTGTGTGTGTGAAATTTAGTAATAAAGATATTAACACAGTTAAGTGTCATGTCAATCATGGCAGGGATATTAAACTTTCTGTTCCTGAAAAAAAACCACGCGTCAGTTATTGGTGACTGATGCTAAATTTTTCCATGCAGATCACGAGAGTCATCAGTGACTGATGGTATAAAATATGATATAAAAGAAAAAATTACATTCTATTTATAATTTAATAAATGACCTAAATTTTCCTAACCAAAATATTTTAATTGGCTTTATTAAAACTTGGTAAACTTCTTGTGAGTTAGGTAAAGTTAAACGTCGAAAACATTGGTGGAAACATGCGGGCCAAATGGAAAGTAGGTTGATCCGTAGAAAACATCACTCCCTTGGCGCACTTTTCAAAATTGCCAATCCCCGCATTTCTGCGTCTTATCTCCCGCAGGAAGATATCTTCCAACGACAACATCAGATTGCCATATTCGGCGCTAAATATCCTTGGCGAAAAGGGGGTGATGCTCTCTCCAGTCGCACCAGAAAGTAAATCAATATCAATATCAATAAAGCAATAATATATCTAGTATGGCTTAAATTATGCTGGTTGTTCTTTAATATTTTCGGTAGTATGTTTCAGTCCAACTAATTAACTAATTGAAGTCCACTGCCTAGTATTCGGCGTAATGAGGAGGAAAGGTAGATCAGATAACAAAAAAGCCAGATTTCTATAAACACATTTCTATCCCCACCTATACCAAAATACAAAGTTTTGATATAAAAATTGATATAAATAATGCGGGCCAAATGTTGCGCCACCGTTTGACCTTTAAAGTATCAAATTTGGTCCAGATATACTTTAAAAAATAAAAATGTATGCCTCTTAGCGAATTTTTTTAAAAAATTAATCAATTAAGGAAAATTTGGTATTTTTTCCATAATCACAATTTTTTTTCAGTGTGATTGCACGAAACTGATTTTTACACCATTTAAAAATTTAAAATCGGGTTTTCAACTATACAAATTTTATTTTTGTGTCATTTTTTCTGAAATTTGGCAATTTGTAATTTTTTTGCTTAATTTTCAGCGATGGAATTTATTGTAAACCGAAATTTGAGCCCTTTCATTGTTGCATTCAAACTGTTCTGAAATACTTGCACCCTGACCCAGGTGGTAGGGCGTCTCTTCTGAGAGCTCCGGGTTCGAGTCCTAGTTCGAGCATGGTTGTTCTTCACCCTATGTTTTATCTGCGAGGTGTGTGAAAGAGCCCCTCCGAAAACAGGGGTTGTGCAAGTAAGTGTCATCTTCATATTCTGCCCTCGGGTCTTACCCTCAGAAGCTACTGCAGTCCCTTACCAGAATGGTTGATGGCACATCATTACCATGAACCATTCTGTAATTCTAATCATTAACATTGTGTAAATTTCTTCCCTTGTTGAAAACTAAGGATAAAGGATTCTGTTTCATATCTGTACAGTTTACATGAGATAATAATAAAATAAAATTGTAATACCATGGAAGATAGATTACTTGAAAAGTTAGATCCGTTTTCAGTGGGATATGATATTATATGATTTGACTTTATTAGGAAGTTCATGCACATATTAAGCAAAGTTGTTTTAAGATTTATAAAATAACACTACTTTTTGGCCTGCCATAGTTTGATACCCAAATATTTTCTGGGGAGTAATCTTAATAATTAAGTTATATAAAAGATTTATTTGAAGTAAACACGCAATATTCCTGACGAACCTACTGGTCGGCAAAGCCGGATTGTTGAAAATAAATTTTTAAATAATTCTGAAATTTATTTTCCAGAAAATTATTTTGAATATCCCGAACAAAATAATTTTCCGTACTTTATGATGCAATGTTGATTTCATCTTAAATTAAATGCCATTTTCTTGCTATAATTCTTTTAAAAGTTCCAAACAAACATGCTCACAAAAACATTCCATATTTTATTAATTAAAAAAAGATCCATTTTTGAAGGGAAAAATTTCTCTTTGCAATCTTGAAAGCAAAGGCAGATACCGTTACATCCTAGTTACTACCCGGCAACATAAATCATTAAGGTTAGAAACAGTTAAAATTAGGGCGTGAAAATAACTTTTCAAGATCTAACTTTTAAGATATTGCAGTTATTGAAAAATGTGAAATGCAAAAGCTATTCTTCTTAACGAGGCACTAATTTGGTTAATTGGATGTATTTTTCTATTTGAATTATTTAGAAAGGTTATAGCGAAATGGAAATTTCACCCCCCCTCACCTTATTTCCTTTCACTGTGAGCTAGATGGGCCACTTAGAAACTCGTCCGAGATTTATCATTTCTAACAACATATCCCAAGCCAGTGAGAATCCGAATAATAATAATAAATAAATAATTCTAATTATTTGGGTTTCAAAGACCATGATCGCTAAATAACTTAAGAAATTTTGTCATGGGAACCATTGTAATAGGTAATATTCTTATAAGAATCTACCTAAAACAGTAGAGAGAAATAAACACATACGTACCTTCCTTTATTCTTGTTAGAAATGGGAAAAATGAAACAACGATTCCAAAATTTAATGATAGCTGACATCAAAAATTCAATAAAATGAAAAAAAAAATCATTGAGATTATATATATTTATAACCGGTACAATAAATATATATGCTGTTTTCATAAGATTTTTTTTCTTTCTAAAAGGTATGAGAACAAACTTTCATGTGACTGAATTGAATAATATGATCAAGATTTTTCTCGAGCAGCTCATCCTTAAACTGCTCGAGAGACTCTAAATTTGATGGAAATGTACAATTTTTATATGAACAATTGTGCATCGAATTTTTTCTGTCTTGCTCAATATGTTTCTGGATATCATATCCGCTGACAGACAGACCAACGGATATATTGATATGCTATAAATCTTTCTAATATTTTTTCATTTAGTAAAACTTTAAAACTTTGTACATACTTAATGCGAGAAAAAGACTTGCCTTAATATTATGGCACTTCATAATTGCCATTATTAAAATTTATACACGTAAGAAAATAAAAATGTATTTTTCTACTATTTTTGATTTTTTTTTCAAAAGCAATGATGTAGGTGCGTACTCAAGTGAATACCAATTTAATTTGGAATCATTATGCAGCCTGAGGGTGGAAAAAGGATATCTCAAGATAACATAGATAAAGAATAACACAGCTCATCATTAAATGTCACTTCATTTAACTGCAGCTAACTAACAAACATGAACGACTTGCTCTCTTCCAAGTTCAAAATCTTAGAATTGCGATGAGATGATTAATTAAGCCATCATCTTTAACAGAATAAATGAAGGATTTACATTTTGTGAGGGAAATGCTTATAAGATTATTAATAAAGTATAGCCCATAACATTTCTGGACACGCAATGAAATATTCAGCTTAGTTTCAGAACGTAATTTTTCATCGTTCTTTGTTCAACGTAACTTGATATATTGCTTTGCGATGAGCAAACAACGTGACTGTAATGCTACGTTTACATTCTTTTTTGTAACGATGGTTATCAGTCAAAGAATGATGCCACAGATGTTTATAAATGAGACAAAATAATTAATTATTGATGTATGTGAAATAAAGGAGTTACCATAATCGTCTAACATTGCCTTTTGTATTAAAAACTTTCTACATAACAGTTTACAGTTGATAATTGTAAATTTTATTTTTATTTGCCTATATTCTATATTCTAATAGTTAAATTTATGTCTAATTGAAATATTTAAACAATTAATTTTCATCTTATTTATGATATACTAGTTGAATTTAGCGACCAGTTAATTCGAACATTCAGTTAAGTCTCATGAAAGAAATTTGATATCCATGATTCCGATATATTGTCAGAAATTAAAATCGAATAATTTTAAGTGTTTTACAAACGTTTCCTTCATTGTGTACATAAACTTTAATATCGGCGACCAATTACATGACATTATAGAACTATTAAAAACGCAACTATCTGGTTTTTCACTCTTCTAATTTTCGTAGAATTGGAATTCGGTTTTTTTTAATTCTTCTTGTAAATTATACAGACATGAAGCAAAAATCGCCATCCTTAGTTTTCAACAATAAATGAAAATCTTGCAATCATCAGGAAACATTGTATTACCTATAAACTGGTACAGTTGAAAAGATATATATATTTTATATTTTAAAACACAATCGTTTTTTCGCAATAGTAATGTCAGAAGTTATCACTGAAAAGAACATTATTCTTGATTTTTTATTAATTAAAATTTAATCTAAAATTTCAAATATGTCTTTCTGAAGTTTATATTATTCCGTCCAATTTATCTATCTATGCATAGTATGATCTGAAATCTCCTGATGGTGTCTGTATGTTTGAACCACAAAAACTCGAAAAATAATTAACGGATATTAAAAATATTTAGACTATTTTGCAAAGCATTTGTTGGGGAAGGTTTTAGTGAATTTAAGTCGTATAAAATACCCTTTTTAACAGTCTAAATATTTCTGAATGTGTGTTATGATCTTGTTCTGAATGTGTGTCATTTTTAATAGTTTTTAAATATATTTTTATGTTTGTTTGATGTTACGTAACATGCCCATGTCGTATCGGATTGAGGTAGACTTAAGTTTAATGCTAATTTTTCTTCTTGGATGCTGTGACACGGGCAACATCGTGTGAGTACTGCTAGTATATATATGAGCATACAGGTATGTATGTATATATATATATGCATGTGTGTGTGTGTGCGTGCGTGCGCGTGCGCGTGTGTGTGAGTGAGTGAGTGAGAGAGAGAGAGAGAGAGAGAGAGAGAGAGAGAGAGAGTAAAATTTGACAGGTGTAACTCAAACGATCTGACTTATGCGGCAACAACACACATCCATCTCTATTATTAGTAGATATCATGTTTGAAAACATGTTACTTTTAAAATTTTATTTACTTTTTCGAAATTTCAGAAACTAACTCGAGATTTCGACGAATCCCTACATTTTAGAATTCTATGATCCCCTCCATAGAATTCTAAAATGTAGGGGGTTGGGGGTTGGAGGGGGATCAAGTTTATCTATGAAAATTCAAAAATGCTTTAAGTTCGGTTAAAATTTATCCAAAATGTTTCAGATAGAGAAAGAGAATAGCTGTTTTAGCAAAAGACGACAGAAACAGAACTGTCTTCTAAGGGGAGCGGAACACCCACATGTTCACCGATGAAATATTCGATACCGAGTCGAAGAGCAAATCCCATTACGCGACCGGTACCATCAGTTCGATCTCTTGTTTGTCAACGTGATGGCGAGCGTGAACCTTGACTTTCGCCAACAAATCACGAGTAAATGCTACATTTCGGATATTTAACTCTTTGAATGGAGACCAAAGGTCAAGCGCATGTCCTCTCACTCCCCCGTTTTATAACTGCTTTTATCGTGTCTGTTAGTCGTCCAGGATTTACAACCGAGGGTCAAGAGTTCGATGCTGTATGTAAAGAAGTTCCGTCTCTCCTCTCATTCATGATGTACATGTTAATGGTTAATATATAGTTATCTGTTTTTGAAGGCGAAGTCAAAATCGAGTTGTATTCGTAAACCGCCAGATAAAGTTTATCTATCAAAACGGAATGAATCTTTTTGATGGAACTGATCGAATTCGCACCCATGTATTAACTTGTGTTTATGGAAATGAATTCTGATAATTGAATTCGATATGCTGTTAAATATATTAATAGAAAAATAATATAAAAATTCTAGGAAGAATATTCTCATCTATATCTGAATCCAGTAGATTTTTGAGCAAGGTCACGGAAGACAGTTTTATCTACATGAAAACTTGAATTGTAATTTTCTTTTCATTTTAGGATAAGATAGCAGAAACAGCAGCAGTGGGAAGGGGAGTAGTTAACCCCTTAACAGGTTTATTTTCTTTGCTAACTAATAAGAGGACACCTTCTCTTTTGGGAATATTTTCTTATTTTGAGTCAAATGGAAATCCATCGAATACTTGACTTATCTACGTATTCGAAGTCATTTTACTATCGAATTATAATCGTTATAAACGGTTTATTTTTTGTTTACAGCTATCAAAATTCGATAAATCGATGCACGTACGGCATACGGGCAAACCAGTTAAGTGGTTAAATCAGCAGGAGTAGTATTTCGGAAATTTTCTAGAATACTTTATACTAAGGATTCAATTCCCCTCCCTAATAAATGTTTGACATTAGGGAAAATAGTTAGTCCCACAAATACTCAGAGTCTGGTTCAGTAGCATAGATAACCAAATATGAAGCTCTTAAGAACCAAAATGTAAGTAAAAAAACGAAATTTTTATACTAAATAAACATAAATAGAATTTAATAAAAAATAGCATACTAACTTAAATTTCTTTAAATTATTTCGACTTTGATTTAGTCTTTTTATATGAAAGCGATATTACAGACAAAAAATGGTCAACCTCTCGTCAGATTTGATTCAAATTCTAAAATAACTCTACTTCAGATTTGACTAAATCACTGCACTCATTTTTTCTTGTACAGATCTTTACTTTTTGTTGTAACCAAGTTTGCTTGTTCTTACATTGCCCACTGACATACTTCCTGCAAATAATTTATGTTTAAAATTTACTAATAATCTAAAAATACAGTGATAAGACCACATACAAAATTTCATCTATCTGGATCAAAGCGTTTTTAAGTTATTGAGTACAAAGGTAGACAGACATGATTCTACAAAAGTGTCTCTCAGATTCAGGGAGATGTAAATCTGAAGTTTGAATTTTTTGACAATTGTTATGCTTGTAAGCTTTGTAAACGATAAATGAAAACACATTTTTCGCTACTAAGATGCAAAGGATCAAGATGAAATCGTCAATAGAAAATATAGTCTCAATTTAAATTCAAAATAAGATAAGATATATATATTAATGCGAGATAAAAATAATTTATTGTTATATATTATATTATATTACAATTAAATGGTCTTGAAAAAGGATTAAAATGAAATCTGCTACGCATATTTCAATGTATCATGTCAGAACCTAATTTCTTGAACGGCCAAGCACCACGTGCTCGTGCGAGTTAAGTTATATTTTCATTCCTTTTGATTGTTTCATTGAATGAGTCACTTCAGTGTTACCAAAAAAACTCTATCAAAAAAAGAAACTGTCCAGCATTGAATGTTTAAAAAAATATCTCATTTTTTATTTACTTCATTTCATATAATCACACTCTCAAAATGACATTTTTCTAGGTTTTATCCGCTGTAGTCATTAAATTATTTTTTTTTAAAATCAGAGCTTTTGTAAATGAGATGGCAACGCTTTATTAAAAGCTGATTTTTTGAGACACTCGTGCAGATAATAAAAAATTTATTTTTCCCCTAAGGATTTTTTTTCACCTATTTTGTTGACGCCTCAAAACTTCATTCCTAAACCAATATCATGTACTGACATGATAAAAAATGAAACCATATGTACATCATATTCCCTTATAGATTCAATCAAAGTATAATTCGCTACTTTCTTTGTATAGTAAAAAATAATGCATAATAGTAATATATAAAATGATGCAAATAAATATTTTGAATATCATGTAAAAATTAAATAAACCTTAAAAAAATAAACCTTAATTATTAAATATTATTTGGATTTTATTCTCCAAATCTGGTGATTTTTTTATTACATTAACTGTTTTCTACTCAATGACACCTCCATTTCCGGAAATGTGCAACCTTCTTTTTTCAATTCATAGAATACTTGATGCTGCTCGTAGGTTATGTACAATTTTTGTATGATGTCTTTGGCAGATTTATCCATTTGCGCCGGCGAAGGATTCACAGATACGTGCGCAAAAACAGTCTACTATAATTGGCAACGAGCCACACAAAATATCCGATACTTTTGAGAAATTAGGAAAAAATATGAATATCTTTTTAAATGAATAAATTTTCGACTTCATATTTTGCTTCTGCAAATTATTCCCTGGCAAATAATATCAGTTGGCAGATCGCGATGATCATTTTTATTTTTGTGATGTTAGCTTGCCGGCATCTGCAACTTGTCGTTGGCGAGTTAATGATAAAAGCATTTCGATTTGCTCGGCACGTCTTCCCAAAGAGTATACATAATCTGACACAAATAACTAAAGAAAAGCGAAGCACATAGCTTTGACACCTGTATCATGCATTCTCGAACAAAAAGATGCACGCGAATTTTATAGGTTTTACTACATACATATTTCATTTGCTTTTAAATGCGACAAGTAAATTATGCAAAATACAACTGTTATATAAAATGGCTCATCATTTAACTTGTGACATAAAAACACAATTATCTATTTATCTACGGTTATTCCGTATTATAAATAGATTTTTGGTTTCAAGATTAAATAAATCCTGCATATGAATAAAAGGAAGAATATAAGCAAAAGTCGATTTTCCGAAATTTAATTTGTTTGGATAATTGAGACTTAGACATTAATTCACTACTCTTTTTTTTTTTCATTTAAGCATTTTAAATGATAAATGATGAGAATTAAGGACAATCGTAAAAATATTGTAAAAGCATATAATCAGAATTATCAATGACTTATCAAGAATATCTTTAATTTTTAAAAATTCTTAATTTTTAAATTAAAGTAATTTTAATTAATTAAATTAAAATTAATTTTTAATTTAAAATTTAATTTAATTTAACAATAAATTAATTTTTAATTAAAAAATTCTTAATTTTTAATTAAATTCTTAATTTTTAAATTTTAAAGTATCTTAAATTTTTTTAAAAATTCTAAATTTTAATAAAAGAATGAACTGAAAATCGCGTATGGTTTGTCAAAAATCATAACATCGAAAGTATAATAAGATTTAAAAAATGGAAAAATCAGAATTATTTGTTATGTTATTTGCTTAACATGTTTAGATTCTCAAATGAATTATGTTTGTTGCGATGATTACTTATATTGTGCAGCACAGGAATATATCTGGACAAGTAATTTAACTGCCAACGTCACATTTTTTTGTTTCGGTAATGAGTTCACACAAATTTTGAGCAAGCAACTTGTATATTTCTCATTATTATAAAACAAAATTAGCTAGAAAGGATTAAATTGACCTTTTATATGTTGAGATGCGATAATCATTTTCCCAAGGTTACTGCTAAATTACAGTTTGCGAAATTCTCGTTTTAACATACCTCAATAATATCAGTTTAAAAATTCCGGTCCTTGAAAATATCGTAAATCCTCTATAAAAGGAAACTTTAATTAAAACGCCTAAAATAGTTGAATGAAAGTTGTTATCTGTTTCGTAACATCCGATAATTTGCATATTTAAAACAATTTAATTTCAATTCAAAGAGAGATTCTATTTGTTTCCGATTTCTAAAATTGGCGGAGTGAAACGGTGTTGAAAATAATTAATTAAGTAAGTAAGCGTTGCGGAACGTGGTGAAAGTTTCATTTAAAAAGAGAAGCAGTAGTTTTGACGATGGAGATTTTTCATTGTACAATTTGTTTATCGTCAGAAACTACACGGTAGCCCATAACGTATTCGATTAATGATGATAAAGATTTGTATATAATCCAGTAAACTGTACTCTCCAGGAGATTGATATTGGAATTATTTAATCAAAAATAATTCTATTTCAAACTCAACAGAGATTTGGAAATAAAATAGTTTTTTCAGAAGAAAGAGAAGACGCGTATGGAATTATTTTACCAAAAAAGATTAAAAAATGATAGGAAAATCATAATTATCTTAAACAGTGCGCCTTAAATGTGAGAAACGAGTGATTTTATTGGTTAGAAAAGATATGATACTTGAAAATAGGAATAGCTTCTTTTTATTGAATTCAGTAATTATAAGCAAAAATAATTATATTTCAGTATAAAGTAATTCAATAAAATCTATAAAATATTTTTACAAATTGAATCGTTTTTTCATATCAGTCATCAATGTTTTTTAATTTGCAAATTCTTCAGTCACATAAACCTTTTCCGACAAAGTAAACGCACGAAGAATTTTTTGTTATTCATTTAACTTGCTATGATTTCCCATGAAATTTTTTTGCCAGTCAGTTAAATTTTTTCGAGTGCTCCAGATGGCTTTTTTTTCTTCAAGTGGAGTCAGTTTATGCGTATCATAATAGATAAGCAAATTTTAATTTTGGAATTCTCGGCATCAAAAAGAAGGACAGGACTTCAGAGTACGGCGTAAGATAGTTCAAGATAGAATCTTATGACATTAAAAGAGCTATTCTTATTCTCTCTCTCTCTCTCTCATATATGATTTTATTTCGAGTATTTCGGAAATGGCTCTAACGATTTAGAACGAATTTTAATTTTATATTTATATAAGGATTTGCCTTTTAAGTTTATTTAGCTTACCTATGTAGGTGTGTTTCCTGAAAAAATGTGATTTTGCACTCACACAATGCACTGTATTTATCAGAACAGCACGAATGATGCATCCGTTGTGGGTTCGAACCTCGCTTTTTGCTTTTATTTTTTCTTATGTATTTAGATTTTATTTATTTTTTGTTTTTTAAATATATCTATATAAATGTCTATGCCGAAAAACTCTCTTTTGCAAAAACAAATTACACTTAATTATTAGAGCCTTTTTCTTTCAATTCCTACG